>PVHY01003896.1:0-57855 GCA_004024945.1 Uropsilus gracilis
AAAGACCTCATTCAATAGATGAAAAAGGAAGTAACAAAATATTCTTATATCTATGAAGGAATTAAATATAGAATACAGTGATTGCTCTTACAATTCAATTAACGAGAACCCTCTAAATAAGCACAAGATTTGAACACAAATTTTAAAATGAGGATATATAATGGTCAGTAAACGCATGAAAAGATGCTTTATATCATTACTGTTCTATATGTATAGGTGTGTATATATTTTTACACATGATAATTAGCAAAATAGTATTTGTGTAATACTTAGGAAATGTCTGCTATAACAATAAATAAAATGTATATGTAACCTACAAAAATATGTATCTTAATGTCTCTGAAAAAAATTAAACAAAAGAGAAAATAATGAGAGCAGCAAGAGAAAAATGACCAATCATGTACAATATATTATCAGTTGACTTCTCATGAGAAACAATATTAGTGAGTAGTAGGATGGCAATACTCTACCCACTAAGAGAAAAACTTGCCAACCAACAATTAGACATACATCAAAATTATCTTTCAAAAATGAAGGCAAAAATAAAGATATTCCCAGCTAAAAATCAGTGAACTGGTTACAGGTAGACACACCACAAAGGAAATAGTAAATCAAGTTCTTCTGGATGAAAACAAGTAAACCCAAATAATAATTTGAAACTTATGTGGAAAAAAAAAAGGTTGCTGGTAAAAGTAATTATGTAAACTGACAAGACAAATGTGTTTCACTTATGTTATCTTCTCTTAATTGCTCTAAAAACAATTATATAGAATATGTAGATAAACTGTATTGTTGGACCTGTAAAATACAGAAATATAAATTTGTGAATGACAGAACAAAGGAGATGGGTGAGAGTGGAGCAGTACTGTGCGCTAAGGAAATGATTATAAATGGTAATTCAAATTTATGGAAACAAATAAATACAGAAATGATAAAGAGGCAATACAAAAACATTACAATTACATTCCTTCCTTTCTTATCTTATGTCAGCTTCTTTAAAAGAATAAAATTACATGAGAATAATTATAACCAGATATTAATGCATCAGGATGGATGAAACACACAGAGCAGTAACAATGGCACAAAATTAGGGAAATGAGTTAAATAGGAAAAATGCTTCTATCAGCAAGATAATATATGAAATGATTTCAAATAAGATAAATTATAAGCTTTAGAGTAATCACTACACTATTTGTGGGGGGAGTAGACAGATAGGTAGGGTAGATAGATAGATGTAATTATAAAGGGATTGATGTTACCTGTAAAATATTCATTAATGCAAAAGAATAGAGAAATAAAAAGGACAGGAAATATACAGAAACAGAAGAGCAGACCTAAACCCATTTTTTCTGCATATTAAATGTGAATTGATAAAATAGTCCAATCAAAAGGCAAAAAAGATGTCAGATGGTATCAGAACTGTAAGGCACAGAACAAGCAACACATGACAGACACCAGAAAGGATCCTGGAGAAGCGCACCAGGTATTTGCCCCACAATGAGCTCCTGACATGCTGGGCCTGACTATCTGCCTCAGTTACTCCTGGAGATCTGAGTGGCATTGTCTGTTGCTGTCCAGGCATTCAAGTTCACACAGGGAAAAGGACCTAACTCCAGAAAAAGAAAAGACTAGCAGGTCAAATATGGACCAACAACTTGCAGTGAGAGGAGTTGGAGTGACCAGTGGGGTAAGAGAGAAAGGAAAGTAGGGTGAGGGATAAAGAGTACAATACACAAGGGAGGACCAAACCTAAGGGGAACAACATTCATACAAATGTGACCGATATTGTATGAAAATTACAAAATAAGAATCTTAAAAATTAAAATTAAAAAAGTTGCCAGGTGGAATTTAAAAAAAGAGGAACATCCAACATTACACTACATGCTGTCTTCAAGAGAGATACCTTAGATTTGAAAATACAAAAAGTTGAAAGTAAAATGACAGAGAATATGTACATTCTAAAGAAAGCAAAAGAAAGTGACTAAATATATGATGAAAATAAATGAAAACTGCCAAGCATGATGGTGCGTGTCTGTAATCCCAACTACCTGGGAGGCTGAGGCTAGGGATCACTTGAGTTTGCAGGTTCGAGACAACCCTGGGCAACATAGGGAGACCTAGTCTCAAAATAAATAAAGAGATAAAGCGATGAATGAATGAATGAATGAATGAATGAATGAATGAATGAATGAATGCAGTGAGTGAATGAATGAATGAAATGGAAAGAAAAACTTACTGGTAGGATATTTATAATTGATAAAATAGCTAATGGACTTGGAAATGACAGACTTACATACATCTATGCACCGAACAACAGAGTCCAAAACACATGAAGGAAAAGCTGACATTAGACAAGGGGGAAATAGACAATTCAATAATCCTTGGAAGATTCCAACACTCTACTTTCAATAAAGGACAGAATTCTAATCAACAAAGAAATCAAATACTTTATAAGTCTATTTTCATCTTTACAGCACAATACTTTAAACATTTAAAGGCAGTGAATAGATCCACATTTGTTCTTTGGCACCATGAGAGACCAATTCCTTTAATTTTTCATATCATAATGAATTTAAAAGGCACTACATTTAAATTTTGCTCTTTCCCACAAATCTTTCAATAAATAAAAGAAATAAGTCAACTAGTAAGTTTTTAATCCCAGATTATACTATTTTTTGTGATGTCTCCCATTTTCCATGTAAACAGCTTACTTGTCAAAACAGCTTCTATTTCCTTCTACTAACTTTCATGATTAGTTACTAAAAATAATTTTTTCTGATATAACAGATAAAAATTATGCTGGTTTCAGATGATTCAATATTTGCATACATTGTGAAAAGATTACCACAATAAGTCTAGTTAACATCTGTGATGACACAAAGTTATTTTTTAGGATTTAACCTTTTACTACTACACCCATTTCACTAATCCCATTTCCACTCCCCGCTGGCAACCATCATTATGTTCCCTGATTCTATGAACTTTGACTTATGCTCATCTTTAAAAATTCTACATACTGGGGAAATCATATAATATTTGTCATTCTCTGTTTCTCTTGTTTAACATAATTACCAAAGGTCTATGCATATCATCCCAATTCACAAGATTTTTTTTCCATTTATTCGATTATGACAATCTTCCACTGTGTGTATGTTGATCCACTGGTGGACATGTTGTTTCTACACCTTAACTATTGAAAATAACAAAGGGGTACATATCTTTTCAAATTAGTGTTTTTCCCCCCACTGGCATTTCACAAATGGAATTGTTGTATATCATGGTAGTTCTATTTTAACCATTGGAGAAAAGCACCATACTGTTCTCTACATTCCACAGTCTACATTCCCCCCAACAGTACATATATGTCCCCCTTTTTTCCACATTCCCACCAAGCAGTCATTCTACCATTATTGAAGTGGTAGTTCATTGTGGTTTTGATTTGCATTTCCCTAATGATTAGAGCTGTTGAGCATCTTTTCATTTATCTGTTAGTGATCTATATTACTTTTTTTGAAAAATGTACACAAATTCTCTGTCCATTTTCTAATTGGAATTTCTGTTTTGAGCTTTGTAAGATCATTATATACTTTGAAAATTAACCCCTTAATGGATATACAATTTGTAAATATTACCTCCCAAGTAGTATACTGTCTTTTTATCTTGTTGGTTTCCTTCACTAAGCTGAAGATTTTTAGTTTGTTTTAGTCCTAAGACTGATGTCAAACAGCTTATCTACTGTCTATGTTTACTTCTAGGGCTTTTATAGTTTTAAGCATAACCTTCTAATTTTCAATGACTTTTGAGTTAATTTTGTTTATGGTGTAAAATAATGATCTAATTTCATTCTCTGCATATAGTTGTTCAGTTTTCCCAACACTATATATATTGAACGAATCCATCTTTTAACGAATCCATCTTTTTCCCACCATGTGTTTTTGCTAATTTTTTTCATTCTAAGTTTCATTAAGAGTAGAACCATAATACAAAGAAACCTACAAAACATTCTTAAAAGAAATAGAAGACAATAAAAAATGGAAAGATATTCCTTGCTCATGGATTGAAAGAATCAACATTATCAAAATGCTTATTCTATCAAAAGTAATCTACAGATTGAATGCAATCCTAGCAAAAATCCCAATGACATTTTTTAAAGAGACAGAATAAAAATTACTGAAATTTCTCTAGAATAACAAGACCTCGAATATACAAAGATATTTATTAAGCAATATACAAAGATATTTATTAAGCATTTGTACTCACAGAAAGTAATGCAAACAATGAAAATGTTAATAAATGTCTATGAGAAAGTGATCTACAAGGGATGATCTATCATATAATGTACTGCTAAGAAATTCAAAAAAAGAAAAACTTAAGACACTGATATAAAAACAGTGCAAAAAAGGCTAACAACACTGGTGATGTGCCTAGTAAGTCATTACTGAGTTATGCTATTTTTTCTTATAATAACTTCTAATACTTTTGCAAGCAGAACAAGCAAAGACATTAAAATGAAAGTATGACACTGTGATAACCCCTGAAATTGCCTAGTGGGTATCCTTTATTGCCCCTCCTTTCCATATATACATACTCATGCACGTATTCAAATACTTCACTGCCTTCTCTTGTACCAAAAAACCTACTAAGTCCTGGGGTTTATAAAATCCATGACAGAGTCCCAAGCACTATGGAACTTAGAATCAAAGAGGAATGCAATAAGAGTGGTGGTCAAAATACAGAGTGCAGGTAGGAACACATAGTGAGAGAGTCTAACTGGCACTTTCTCTGAGGGATGGCTATCCAAAGACTAATGCTATAGAAACTACCAGTTATCTGACTCCACAGCCTCTGAAATCCAAACAGTGGACAGCAAGCTCTAAAAAGAACTTCTCATTTCACGAAGCCCAGTAGCACTGTGACAACAATGGAAGGTAATGATCATGTATAAACCCTTAAAGTCAGATGGAAAACAAGAACCACTAACTAATTCAGTGAATGGATCAGGAATTTGAGAAAGATCCAACTTCTGTCTCATGAAAGAGTTGATGAAAAAGGACCTCAAATATTCCACATGTAACTTTCACAAATTTCTGTACAGTATGAGTCAAGCAGAATTTATCACAGTGGATGACATAAAATAAGCAAACCCTTACTCATTATTCTCAAATAAGAGAAAGAAGAGACAGAATATCAAGAACAGAAAGTCACAGGCAAACTAAAATCTCACAAGTTCACAAAAGATAAAACTAAAAGAGATTATCAGAAATATCTGACATAATTTCAAGACCTTCACTGCAGTTTCTTTAATTCCCTCATAATGCTCCCCCCTCCATTTTATTTCCAGTCGATTTGCCCTTATCAATATTTTTGAAAACCACTTTTATTTGTTGAGAAAATTCTCAAGTAAAGATAAATCAAATACTTAGATTCATTACATTGGAAATCTTATGAAATTTAAGTAACCCCATGTCTGCTAATCCTCAACACATTAAAAAATGATATCAGGCTCATAACTGTTCAAAAGGTTAATCTGTGTTTCCATTTCACTTCTGAACTACTAGCTATTTCTATGTTTTCACCAATGAAAACACAAATATTTTAGTATATTTTGATGCCACACATCAAATTTTTCAAAATTTTCCTAATTTTCCAAAAACTGCCTTTCAGAGCTCCTCTGTAACTAACAGTAACTAACGGCAATTTATTCCCTCTCTTCTGTGGGAATTTTTTTGTTTTGTCAGTCAACTATATAAAACATTTTAGCACATTTTAGTACAGTGTATAGTTGGTTTTGGTAATAGTTTGTTATTTACCTCAGGCAACTTTCAGTTTTGGTGTCTTTTATAAAATGAACAGGCTCTAAAATGCTATAAAAAACTTCTTACCACTGATAATCAGTGAGGCACACTGTAGACAAACAAAGTGGTAAGCACAGTGTTATGCAAAGAGTAGAGTCAAACAAACCTAGATTCCTTTTGACATCAAATTCCCCCTGACAGCTGTAAATTGTCTGGCTTTCCCTAAATTATTTACCCTTGGACATCTTTCTCTGTTTGCTTCCCACTTATTATGATCAACACATAAAAGATACAAATAATATATAAAAAGTGACAGCAGTTTTCATTATCAGCAAATCTTCACTCTTGACAGCTTTAATTCTTTTTTATTCTTTCTAAACCTTACTGACAAGACTGGAATCTAGCTTTTAAAAAATTAGGAAGCAACTTCATTCAAACCCCTTCATATAATTACCTTAAAAAAGGTGTACTCCGGATGACAATTTAAAATTGGTCGACAATGTACCCAATCGGGCATTCAACCTTAACAAGTCTACGTACCTTCTGTACCATATAAAACTAAAACAGAACTTCATAAAAGTTTCACAAAGTTCTTGACCAAAGAAATTATGAACTACAAAATTTTGCTGGGGGGATAGCAAATCTTTTGATTCAAAGCCTCCATTTTTTTTTCTACTATCTTTGCAGACCAGAATTCCAGAATTTGCTAAGCAAAATTAGAAGATAGTCTAATTATGAGTAGAGTTAATTGCAAATAATGGGCTCCCCCTAACCCCCAACTGAAATTCCAAGAGTCTTTGGGGGGTGGGGAAGTAAAAGATTCAAATATCATTCAGCTTATTTGCAAATGTAAATGACCACAAAACAAAAATCCTTGTATAAATCATGGAAAGCATCCCAACAGAGTAAGCACCAGTAAAATAAGTTGTCACAGAGTCAATTAACAGTAGCATTCACGGAGGCATTGGCTCATCTATAAGTCAACTTGCTCCCCGCCAGAGGGTCAGAGGGATTCTTTCAATTGAAAGTTACAATCATCACACATCTAAGGACTAATAAGGAAGCAACACCATTAATTTCTGGTAAGGTAACTAGAAAGCAAAAACTTACTTTCATTTGCTCAAATCCTTAAATTCCTGAATACTGAACACACAGGAACCTTTCAAACATACTTTTTTTACATATCACAATCTAAGTGCGTGGTTATATTGTTTTTTTTTTCATATAAAAATTAATTTTTGCTATACTCTGTCCTTTCTCAACCAAAGAGCTAGTTCCTCATAGGCCCTCTTAAATACGCGATTATACCTTTTACTAAGTCACTTGCATGAGAAGATGCCAGGCTACGACGTTGCCCGTGCAGCCGCTGGCTGGACTGTAAAAAGGCTGGAAAAGGTAGTCAACATACCTGGAGGAAGCTGCAAATTAGCAGGTAACTGGAGAGTTGTGTTCGGTGCTTTCAAGGCGACCATCTGAGGAGCAGGCAGCCTAGGGCCGCTGCTGAGTTTAGGAAGAGCACTGACAGGAGTCACATTGGTCATCAGAGTCCCCACGGGGGACCGCAACGACTGGGAAGCCGAGGGCTCCACGCAGATACTGACAGGAGTCTTAGTCACGGCACCTAGGGATACAGGAGTGGTCTCCAGCCGGACAGGCAGAGCCCCGGCAGGGGCCATAGTCAAGGTCCCGGAGGCGCTCACACCAGCTGGGGGAGCGGCGCTCGCCGGTTCTGTGAGGCCCGCCGGCATCCCCCAGGAGATCAGCGGCAGCTACGCCGCCGCCGTCCGGAAAGCTGAGGCGAAGGGAGGCTTGTCAAGCGGCAGCCAACTCCAGAGCAGTACCGGCTCCAAAGCATCGCTAGGGAGAGGCGCAGGAGCCGCGAGACACAAATGAGTGACCGGCGCAGGCTGGGCAGCGGGACGCGCGCTTGCGGGACTTCACCCGTGCGCTCGGCCCAGCCGGCGGCAGCGCCTGGTCCGGTTCCTCGCTTCCTCAGTGGCGCTCACACGTGCGCCGGTTCGGTCCGGCGCCTCAGCCGCGGGTCCCGCGCTGTGAAGCTTAGCTGCGCCGCACCCGGAAAGGCGTCACTTCGGATCCTACCTCACTGCTAAACTCTGCGCCTTGGCTCCCCCGCCAGAAATTTCAAAATTACAAACACCGAACGCCCCCCCTCACCCGGCTACACGCGCTCCGCGCGGCCCCACCGCGCGGTCACGCCAGCCATGTTTATATAGCCACGCGGAGACCTCGCGCACGCGCACTGGCTGCCACCGCCGCCCGGGCTTTCCCCCGAACCTAACCTCGTGATTGGCCACAGGCTGGAATCGCGCTCGTGACGTCACGAGGGACGCCTCCAGTGGGCGTTAGAATCTTCCCCGGAATCGCTAAGAAGGAGGTGCAAGTTGCCAAACGCCTTCGACGCGGGCGGGGGAACTCGCACTCAGAAATCTGTAGCATCCGCGTTCCTCCATTGGTACCCCCCAGTTACATGTTCCTTCAAAAGTCACAAGTCGATTTCTTACAGGCTTCTACTTTTTAAGGAAAAAAATGTGGAGGGCACATTTCGCAGAACGTAACTCAGTAAGAATTCGATTAGTCTTCCTCAGTATTTTTCTACAGACTTGACTCTAGAGCATCGCTAAGATGAGTATTACAGCTATCACTTAAATTGTTTAATGCCATTTTTCTAAGTATAAGACCGGTGTATAGTTTATAGTCTAATATGTACCTATTTTCATATAATTTTTAATTGGGCTGCCCCAAGTGAAACGCTTTCTCACCCGCGACAATAGATGTTATCAATTCTAAACTTAAATTACACACGTGTCTATCTTGAAAAATGAGGCAGTGTCTTGATTTGACATCCTCACATTTAGCACTTTGATCTTAGGTGCAATCCTAGAAATTCTTTGAATTAGTCAAAAGCAGTTAATCAATAAACTCCAATGTGGAAAAACCGCATCTCTTAACGAACTAATAGGAAGTGTTTTGATATCAAAATAATATAGTCTGTAAGAACCAGCACCATACTGAAGAAAATTTTACAAACAGGGCATCCTGTTTACAGTTTCAAGTTTTCTCTCTCCCTGTAAACGCTAATGGAGAGGCTCTATTCACAGTTTCCACATTCGGTTATGTTTGCTGTCTCCCACATCTTAACCAGTCCAGTCAAGAACCCAATTCATGATCCAAATCAATGGTAATCATCTCCGATTCCATGAAGATTTGTCTGATAGCACTCACCTTCTGGAAAACACCAAGGTGGTGTTGGGGAAAGAAGAATTAAAGTTACTGAACAACTTTTACGTATTGTCCATCGAGGAACGTTCCCTTGTTTCTTAGAAACAAAGCAACCTCATTTTACTGACTTGAAAACTGCAGATAAAAGATAAATTCATCCAAGAAGCTGAGATTCAAATCAGCCTGTATGGTGCCAAAGTACATCTCTTTCCACCATTCCGCATATGTCTAATTCACCATATATTGTACAAAATGCCTTGCACCGAAGTTACTTAAGTCTTTTCTAAGTGAATTAGTTAAATAAAGCAACCCAACATTTTTAGTGAAGTACAACAGCATGGTAGATTTGAATCTTAAGTCTCTTTTTACTAGCTGGGCAATTGTTTACCCTTGGGTTTTTTTTTTTTTTTCCTTTCTACAAAGAGTATAGTTCTGTAAATACCTGTGGAAGAAGAACTCCCAAGTTTGCTCTGAGAAACTCCCTTTCTAAATTTCCCTTGGACCCCAACCCCAAATCACTTTCTTTATATAGGTATGCAAATAATCTCAATCAAATACTAAGAGGTTTGGCTGAGGTGTTGTACTTTCTCTTTAAAGTGATCTTGCACATTTTTCTTCTCATTGTTTATGTTACCTTATAATTTGTCTCACTAATGGGAACTTTATTTTCTATAGTTGCAAACATAAGCTCCTGCTTACCCAGCACAAATAACTTTTATTCTGAATTTGGAATTCAGTAATAATCATGTTTGGTACGTATTATTTCCTATAGAATTTATAAATAAAGCAGGGTAAATAGGGTGGCAAAATACATTTCCTCTCTCTATGCAATAAAAGAAAAAAAATGGGTGGAATTATATTTTGATATTATTACTTTTTATCTCAGAGTATTTGTATAATTAAGATATTGAAAAATACTCATACATTTTCTGTCTTAGTTCATTTGAGGTGCTCTAAGAAAATACTACAGATTTGGTGACTTATAAACATCAGAAATTTATTGCTCACAATTTTTGAAACTAAAAGTCTGAGATTCAGATGCCAGTATTGCTGGGCAAGGACTCTTTCAGATTACAGAAATTTCTCCCCTTATTCTCACAGATGTCTTGATCATCATTTATAGAGTGCTAATCCCATTCTTCATAGTTATACCCTCATGATTTAAGCCTTTCACAAGGTTCCACCTACTGACAGCATCACTTTTCTCATTAGGATTTCAACATAGGAATTTTGGTGAGATACAAGCATGGCACCTTCTAAATGAAGGATTAAGTCATTCATTATCCAAATATTGTGCTCCTCAATTCGAGTAATGAAACAAACTATAAACAAATACAAAATTTGTATTTGCATATATCACTAATTTACACAAACACTTGATCACACAATTTAACTTGGGTCAAACCAAAGGTTAAGTGGTAGAGATTTGAGGTGCATAATATAAGTTATTCTTATTAGCCTCATTCTCCAAGTACCTATAAGTCTCTTAAGAAAATTAATAAGGCCGGGGTGGGGATGAGGGTGGAATAAAGAAAAAAGAAAATGAATAAGTTTATTACTCTGTAAAATTTAAATAGCTTGCTGACTGTGGAATGAGATCAGCTGAAGAATCTTCCTGGAAAAGTGTAACTATTTGACTAAAATGGGTACAATCTTAGGAGAAAAATCTACATCCCAAAAGATGTCTGTCTCCTGATCTCTTTTTCTCCCTGTCTTTCTTTCTGTTGTTCTCCCTCATTCACCTCTTCTTCCCCTCCCTCCCTTTTTCCTTTCCTCTTTCTAGAAATCTCTTGGAAAATAAGTACTGAGTGCTCTTTTTATTTCTCTCTAAATTTATGATTGGTAAGCATAAATGTTGGAGTAACTAGCTTTTTGGTTATTTTTTGGGTTGAGCCATTGGTTTTTGTTTCCCCCCGGGTCTTGACTGTTACTCCCAAAAGAAAGTATTTGTTTTTCCTGTGTTTTTTTTTTTCCAGATCTTTTTGTGAGGAAGTGAGATTCAGTCACATTTGTTCAGGTTAAATGGTTTTTGAAATTGGTTTCCACTAGCTGGAAGATGCATGTGCCTGCACACACCAAATTGGCAACCAAGTAGATGGTCTGGAGAGTCTCTCTTACTGTATTCTTAAGTATTTCTAACTTGAGGTTCTAGTAGGTCTTCTGCCTCAAGCTGTTGTTTTGTCTCACTTTTGGAAAAATCTGGTCCCTGGTTCTTGTTCTTTCTACTCCTCCAACCACCACAACCTTGCTGCTTACTCTGTCTTCAAATTCAGAATAGGTTTTTCACCTCCAGGGTCTGGTTTTTTTTGTTTTTTTTTTTTGTATTTTTAGCCTTAATATGCACTGAAGGCAAAAGCTAATTGCTAAGGCAATCTCAGATGCCAAAACCTGCAAATTTGGTGGCCATCGGTCGAGCACCTAGAAGCTATTAAGAATGCTTGCTACCTCAAAAATGAAAGGCCTAACCCCTATAGAATATCCCTCCTAGATTATAGTTCTGGCTGCAACAAAATCAAGGCCTAGCAGAAAACTGTTCATGTGGAGTCTTTTCTTTGTCATGTTTTATGCTGAGAGTGAACTTCTCTAGATCTTTGGATAAACTATATAGAATACTTATTCGCTGGCTGACTTACTGTTGAACTGGAAAACTTCCAAAAATTGTGTATTGGACCCATGAAAATAATTCTAGAGAGCTCTCAATCTAAATTTTTAATTAGAAAGGAAAGGGAGTACAAAGCAGTATCTTAGTTTGCCAATAAACAGCAGAATGTAAGATAAAAGATCTGTTTCTCTTCTTTATTTCACCTTCCTCATGCACTGTTACAGTTTGTCATTTTTCTTGTTCTTTAGAAAGACAAAAAGTTATGAGACCGGAGAAGTTGTCTTTCTCTACTTAAATAGGATACTTATTCTAGAACATAAGAATCTTAATTTCTATTTTATATGAGAAACCTTTAATATAATCTTATTAAAGAAAATGTAGTAGAGTGGGCAAATGGACTTTCATGTCATACAGGCTACAGCCATAATTCCTTTAGGAATTAGAGTAACTTTGTCTTACAAATAGTCTTTATAGGACAAGACCTGTGACTCCACAGGAACAAAGTCCAACCATCCCTAATCTAATCTAGGAATTTGGAAAAAAGGGGGAAAAAAAACCTTTGCTATACTCAAAAGGAGAAGGTAAAAAGAAGAGGTAAGAATCTCTATCAAACCTCAGCATTTAGTGGTTACATAGAAAAAATGCCAATTAGGGAAACTAGAGAAGTAGAAGAGATTGATGAGGGAAGTTAAAACAACCAAAAAGAATTAAGTCAGGAAGCCAAGGTAAAACACATTTAAAAAGGTTTAGAAATACATTTATCAGGAAGTCAAGATAAAAGTGTTTCATGGAGGTAAAACACTAAGAAGTCAGCTCAATTCAGTCATCTTATTTTAGTAAACAGCAGAACTATTTTATGTATATGTTCTACTTTATCACACAGGATATTTTAAAGATATGTACTTTTTACTGTTTTGCCAAGAACATTCTTAAAGGAAACTGCCTCTTTTCATGCTTATTTCCATTTATTTTATACTTATTTCTCGATTATAAGTTTTTGTTTCTTTAGGTTTTTGTTTTTTGTTTGTTTGTTTGTTTGTTTGTTTGTTTTCTGTGCACCCTTTCTGTTTAGGAACAATCTGCTCTATTTTTCAGTGAGGATCATCAGCTCAGCGTGGCTGGCAGAGCTGTACTGGTTAATGTAACCATGAGCTCTGTAAATTCTGTGAGTCATCCAAGGGACTTTGTGCACCTGGATGTGCTTAACGACCAGAGAATCTATATCTAAACCCTTAAGTTCATCATTACCGTCTGTGTTGTTAAGCACATGCAGTAAAAATTCAGCACTTTTCTTGGGCCACCAACCCTGTGTTCAGCCCCACAGTTTGGCCTGGACATTACTACCCAGAACAACATACATTGCTTCTGTAGAGTGATGTCCTTCATGAAGACACCTGGTGACTTTTTAGATATGTATACCCCTCATGGCCTGGAGAGTTTCCTCAGTGTTTTTTGTTTGTTTGTTTGTTTGTTTGTTTGTTGAGATTAGGTCTTGCTATTTTTGCCTGTGGAACTGCAGGCTCATGTTGCCAAGGGTACCACAGACTCAAGCAATCCCCAGCCTCTGCTACCCCAGGTAGCTGGGATTACAGGCGCGTACCACCAGGCCCAGCTATTTTTTTGGGACTTGGTCTTGCTACATGCCCAGGCGGGACTCGAACCCTGATCCCTGGCCCCTGCCGTGGCTTCCTAGGCTGCTGCCTACAGGCATGCGCCACCATGCCCGGCCTTCCTCAGTGTTCTTAAAATGAACACAAAGACTTGGATCTCTTAACTTTTTGTTATTGATTACACATTTTTTTTTATACCTTTGTATATCCCAGGGTTCTCCCACCACCAGGGTACCTGTGAACCATCCTCTTGATCCATGTGCTCATTCCTCCCCCAATTTCCCCTGTCCTCTCGCTCTCCCTTGCTGTGTGCTTTAGTTCTATTGTCAGTTTCTTAGTTTTTAACATATTTTTGTCCTTTTGAGTGTTTCCCCTATTTCCCACAGATAAGTAAGAACATCTGGTATTTATCTTTTTCTTTCTGGCTTATTTACACTTTAGCCTCTTGATTTGCATAACTTTGTAAGGTTTTCTGGGGCAAGTAAGCTAGTGAACCATTTTCAGAGGTCACCTATAGCAAAGCAAAAGTGAATGCTTGGCCCTAAAGAATAAAGACATATATAGGTTGGTGTCACTGCCCTGACTTGCCCTAAAGCTTCAGAGGTTACCCAGCACCCAGCCTTTGCACTGTCAGCAGAAATATCCACACAATGAAAACATATTAGTATGTGAAAATAATTAAGATCCCCATGTACATTGTAAAATGGTCTCAAATACTGAGGTACAGAAAAACTGCATTGTTTTGTTTGAGACAGCATTCACAAATTTCCCCAAGCAGAAGTGCTTTGATCATATGACATGTATTAACAAGACACAAAGGAAGCTTACGGGGGATAAGCTTTGGGAAACTGTGCTGACTTTGCTCCTTTGCCCAATATCCTGCACTTTCCCACCAGAGACAGTTTTTGTGGAGGGTAACCTCTAAATAATAATCTACACATCTTCTCTGTCAAAAAGAAAATAATCTCTTCTCATTCCTTCCTCAATTCCTTTTTGGGGGATTGAATAATATATAGATTTTGCCTACTACTTCAATAAAATTAAATCCGTGTTAAAGCTCATTTATTTAATTATCATAAAATGAGATCCCAAACAGTAAGAGATGCTGACACTCTATGTGGGAGATACAAGTGTGAAATGAATATTGTACACTAGGAAAAAGTTGCAACAAAGAGCTATGAAATCGCAGCAGTTGGGCCCATGAGTCATAAAAATTTTCAGTCGCCTCAGTCAAGGGCAAGATCGTGGGTGATAGTGTTTTCAAAAAGAAGGAACATGTCTATGCTACCCAAGTGTGCCATGATCCTGCCCTAACCACAACCTCTTGTGAGAAAACTGTTTTACTGACAGAAAGGGTATCCCCACTTGACCCTAACTTGCTGACTGCTAAGCAACAAGAAACTGACCAATGCCATCCTGCTGTAGCCCAATTGCAAGAATATTAACCATACATTGACTCTGCATAATTGAAACTGGGAAACTTGAAAATAGAAGAGACTTTGACTATGGAAGTCAAAGCTATATGAACATAATTGGGGAGGCTAGAAAGGTCACAATATAAATGTATAAGCTATATGTTTATAAAGGGAAATAAACCACCAGGTAGTATAAATAATGGGCTAGAGAAAATGAGTCTGAGAAAGATAGTAAAGAGAAAACACAACAGTGCAGAAAAGAACAGATCCTGTTATTGCTTCAACTTTTTAAGATTCAAAATCTCTAGATGCTGACATTTCTAGCACTGCCATCCCTAGGTGGCAAAATTTGCTCTTAATGCTGGTTTTGTTTTCATCTAGGAAAGCCCTTATTTCTTTCTGTCCTTCTTACATGAATCTTTGTTTCTTTTAACCAAAGGATTTCAGTTCTAATGGATATAAAGAACACATGATATAAAGAACATGCAATCAACAAAGTCCAATATGTCTGAATAAAGTGACCTTGAATTGTTCCTGTATTTCTAGTGCAATTGGGACCTCATTGTGTGATTACTCATGTGTTATATTCACTTCAAAGACAGAAATATAATTCACGAACACATTGGTTGGAGAACTTTACAAAACTGTTTCATATCGTTTTACCCATTATCAATAAATACTGCATTATGCTAGAATAAGTGAATTTTAAAAAGTCTAATCTTAGTAACTTCATATATCTTTTAAGAAAGAAGCCTGTTCCTGGATTAAATTCCACTTGGTGCATAATCCATGTGATGCATTGTTGGATTCAGTTTGCTAAGATATTACTGAAGATGCTAGCATCTGCATTCATCGGAGAGAATGGTCTGTAGTTTTTGTGTTTACTTTGGTTTTAGTACTAGTGTAATATTGACCTTGTAAATTGTATTTGGAAGAATTCCATATTAATTTTTTGAAAGAATTTGACCAGAATAGGTATTAGTTCATCTTGAACATTTGGTAGAACTTGCTTTAAAAAAAAAAAATCTGGTCCCAGGTTTGTTTTTTGGAAGAATTTTGGTATGTCTTACACAGAGGTTTCTATTTTCAGATAGTCAAATTACCAATCTTCTCCTTAAGTGTGAACACTTTGGTATCTTATTTAAAAATCTTTCCTTACCCACAAAGTCTTAAAGATATTTTCCTGTATTGTCTTCTAAAAGTATTATCTTTTATGTTTATAATTCATCTAAGATTTATTTTTTCAAAAAATGGTGTGATATAGAGGCCAAGTTTCCTTTCCAAATGAATAACCAGTTCTCCTATTTAAGCAGGAAGGGTCCTGTAACAAGGACAGAACAGGATTCTTCTTTCCAAATGAATAATCAGTTCTATTTAGGCAGGAAGGTTCTGTAACAAGGACAGGACAGGAATCAAGGACAAAACTGCTGTTCCCATGGCCTGGTAAACAAGTACTTGAAAATAATAGCAAAGCTGAAGACTGAACCCCAGATACCCACTGCCATAAGTTTCCCTGGCTCATAGTTTTTATTAACCTTTCCTCAGTCTGTGCATTCTTGAATTATCCCTTTATAATTTATCAAGCTAGCCTGCAGAAGAAGGGAGCTGCAGACCTTGAGACCAGACTGGTACAATCAGTTGCAGGCACCTCCAAGAGATTTCACCTTGAAGACAGCCAGAAGTGCTCCAAGACCACCTGACAGCAGCTGATTTGTGCTTAGAATTAGCAACACACTCAGATGGATAAATGAAGCTTACCTAAGTCTACTCTCCTTCCTTTCTCAGCCAATAATGTTTAATTCCTTTATTCTCAAACCCCAGTCCTAAAACCTATATTGACCTCTATCCTGGCACCTGAGCATCTCTCATATTTAGTTGTCTCCCTGGAGTCCCTCCCCTCTCCAGCCTCAGCCTCCCAGGTACCTGGGATTACAGATGTCCGGCTGATTTTTCAAGACCAGATCTCACTATGTTACCCTGGGTGGTCTCCAACCTGCGAACTCAAGTGATCCCTGGCCTCTTTGCTTCCCAGTGCTTGTATTACAGGTTACATGCCACCACACCTGGTGTCCTTTTATTGCTCTTTCACTGATCAATAAACACTCACTCCTTGCCTGCTTTCACTGTGGAGTCCTATTTTCATTCTTCACCTGAGGGTCTTAAGAACCATTTCTCTGGCTTGGGCACAGGATCTCTCAGTTGACCTGATTCCCAGGTGGTAGGAGTGGTGAACTGTGGCTGATATGCTCCTAGCTTGTCTGCTGGTGTTCTTGGCCGGATGGGATCAGAATGAAGGGCCCTGGGTCTGCTTCATTACCTGGTGATACTATTACCACATACTGAAGAGCTATTATTTACCAGTGATATGCAGTGCCAGCTGCCATAAACCGACTACTCTATTATGGGGTGGGGAGGGTGTTTTTAGGCTCTATTTTCTCATTCATAGTTGGCTTACTCACTGTGCCAATATTGGCAGCACTAGCATCTACTTAAATGCATCTGGTTTTCAAATCCCTTTGTCTTAGGCCTCTGTAAATTTCCCTCACTTGAGCCCAGCTATGCATTTGAAAGGATGTTTGTTAGATTTTATCCAACACTTCTATGTCTGTAGTGAAAGGTTTTTCAAACTGTCTAATTAACCATAACCCAAAGATGGGAAAGAGAAGTTGTTTAGCAATGCCTGGAACTGAATGTTTGTGATTATCTCAACTTGAGATTCAAAGTGCTTGCATACTGGGGACTTTTCTCTCAGCAAAAGAAGTGAAAATAACATTTTAAATAGTACGGATGTTTATGTTTTGACTAAAACTTCACAGTAAAACACTTAGTGTACAGCAGCAAAACCTGATAAAAATAATACTTAAAATTCCAAAGTAAAACAAAGCAGTTGAGCCAAAATATTCAGACCTTGACGCTGATTACAGGAGGAATGACGCCTGCATATAAAGATCTTTCCTCTCATCAAACAGATGTGTTGGAGATTTGGAAGACATGTGTCTTTTTGATGGACAACTGTGGTGACAAAGGATTATAAGCCTCAGCACCACAGGGATAATCTAATGTCTCATGGGAATTGTGAAGAGAACGAAATGCCTTAATTCTTGTGAAGAACAGAACCCACATTGTCCTGCAGTAGTCACTGAGGAGCAGCAGCCCTGACTCTTTACTCCCCCATGCCCACAGGCCCTTGTTGAGGCATAGCTGTGCTGCAGATGCCTTGTCAAGCATACCATACTTGTGTGGGATCTATCCCAGAAAGCTGTGACTTTGCCTCCAGTGAACAGTGAGCTGTGGAACTGCCCATATTCTCAGAGCAAGCAGGCTGCTTTTGAGTTCAGGAAGAAAAGTACAGGGATATCTACACCAAAAGGAAGCAAGAGAAGTTGAGCAACATCCTGGCTGCCACGAAGAAGGTGTCTACCAAGAAAGACTGTGTCCCTTGCCCCATTCATAAATAAAACCTTTTCAGAAAAAACAAACATATTTAACAGTGTCTATATAACATGCAGTAAGTACTATATGAGGCCTTGTAAAGTAAAAATGAGGGTGAAATTTGAACCACATCATTTCATGTGTCCCTCTTCCCCCAAGATAGGAAACAAGGGGTCCACAGCTATGGTTCAGAACAGTTACTGTATCTTTTCACAATCAAATCCACCTAGAAGTATAGACTGTACTGTCCTCATACCAGCAGTGGAAATTGAGATGAGATGGGAGGCATCACATTCTTTATTAACCCACAAAATAGGTCTCATTTTCTTTTTAAAAAATCTGAAGTAATGTGCTATATATATATATATAGCATATATATATATATATGCTAGCTATATATATATATATATATGCTAGCAATTTAAGTTACTTAAGAAATCACTAACAAACCTCAATATTAAATCCACAGATTGTAAAGGAAATATCCTTTTCATAATTTATGTAACTGTTAAGAATAGGCTCAAGTATTTGGTACTATGATCTCTTTAAGATAAAGACCTTTCTGGTACCTGGCAGAGACTATTCAATCAGGGATGAGTAGTTTATGAGTTTAACAAAAACAAAAAAGCATTAGGCTGCTGACTTCTACCCAAGTGAGAGCTTAGACTATGATTAATCTCCCCCTTCTCCCAAATATATGATATTTGTGACAATTTCCAAGCTAACATAGTTCAAGTGTGCATTAAATCTTAACACTGAGTAAGGGGTGAAAACAAAGATGAAAGAAACATGGGTCCTAGTCTTTCCTCCAAAAGAGCTTCTAGTTTACTAGGGAAAACATATAGCTTCACACCAATAATCACAACTGCAATGTAATCATTTGGATTTAATACCTTCTTACTTCACAGTAATAATGAAAAGTCTATTCTTTATCACTGTATCCCCAGAATTTAACAAGGCATCTGCACTTAAGCACTTGGTATTTGTCAAATAAGTGTATCAAACAGATAATTTCAATATTGCATAAATGTAGGAGGCACATGATAAGCCATTTACTAAGAGTGTCAAGGATTCATAATGCATAATCCCTGCAGTACAGGAAAGTGTGCATATCTCACCCTCCCTGTGTTGTCTGTGATGAGGGAATGAATCAGTAACTACTAGTTATTATCCAAGACATGTTTATTTTTCCCCAAAGTGATTTAATTTTAATATTGCTCTATTTGGGAAGCAACTTTGCTTCTGGAAACCTAAGCAGGGCCAGGAGGTGACAGGGAACAGGTACTTGTCATTCATTCATTCATTCATTCATTCACTCACTCACTCATTCATTCATTCATTCCACACCTGGCTTGATTCTAAATTTTAAAAAAGACAGGATAGTCAATGGTTCCAATGAAATCAGAAAGGCAGTCAAGGGCCTAAGAATAAAATACAAATTGTTCTTGCCACTTGAGAAGCTACCCTATCGTCCTAATATCTGAGGAACTGATGTGCAGCTGCAGGAGGTCATGCATGGGGAATGTGGCCTTGAGATGAACACAGGTGAGGTATACTTTAAAGACTTTTAAGTTGTAAACTTCTGATTCTGCTTGTCCTACTGCCTGTGCCAATGGCTTAGATGTTCTTGGGAGAGCTGCTTTTCCTTCCTGATTCTTTTCTTTACCATCTTCTAGGAGGTTTTCATTATTTTGTAAAAATTCAACCTCTCTCCTCCCTGTTTTCAAAAAGATAGTAACACATTTGAATTAAACCCTTTCTGTTGGTAGGGATAATTTTTATATTTCTCTTGTTCCTCCCAGAAGCCTAGTACAATGTCAAGCACACAGTAAGCACTTAAGATATTTGATGGGACATGTAATACTGGACATAGTTAAGCTACAATAAAAATCAAAACCCAGTACCACTCGTATTTACTTCCCTAATTTTCATATAGCACTCTGATTAAATGCTTTAATAAGCTCTTTTAATTTACTTGCCTATTTGGATTAGGCTTTTAATATTTGTTTCATGGACAAATATACTGCAACTTGTAAAAAGTAAGAGGTAAAACAGTTGTGATTAAATATTTTCAGTGAGGAAGGTTCTGACAAAATTTTGATAATTCACCAACACAAGGATGCTTTCATCATTCATCTGTGAATTACAACTCAATAGATTATTCTGAAACAGCTCTTCACTGACAACCAATACTCAAATATCACCGAATTATTATCTCAATTAAAATTTTTTTCTTAATAATGCACATATATAAAGAAAAGTAACCCACTGGACAAATTTTAGAGTACTTTCAAGTTTATGTAGAATTAAGACTGCTTTCAACAATCACTGATGTCTTTTCTCATAATCTTTGTCTACTATATGTTTACTTGTAACATATTGAAGATAGCTATATATTTTGATAGCATTCTCAAAACAGAATATAACCAAATGTAATGCCACAAATCAAGTTTATTTCCTTTAAAACTTCATTAAATAAGTCCAAGAGATACAACAAAACATTCAAAATTCCCAATGTTCATCTCAAGAATCAGGCAGTCTTCTTTTTTTTTTAATTTTAAACTATACAGTTTATTTCAGGCTTAGAATGTATAATTAAAAGAAAATTAGGATACAACAAGATATCAGTGTGCAAATTAGGATACAAGATATCAATATGACAAATATAAGTTTTAAAACTTTAAGACAACATGAAATTTGAATACAATTAAAGAAGTAACAAATGGGGATGTTCTCCAATATCCTAGTTAGGAGATTTTTTAAAAATAATTTTTGAAATTTTTTTGTGGGAGGAAAGCAAGTTACATAGATAGGTATACATACATATTACAATACCATAATTACGAAGTCATAACCATGCAGAATAAATCCAGTGTATTAATTATTATTTCTGGGGATGTGTAATAGGATAGAAGAGATATCCACAGAGAATGTCAACTATCTCTGTGATGTTTTTTTAATTTAATTTTTTTAAAATTTGCATATATATGTGTACTTATATTATTGCATTATTATGTATCCCGGGGCTTTCCCACTTCACTAACACCTGTTAACCATCTTGATCTTTTGTGCTCTTCCCTCCCCTGCCTTCTTCCCCCTCCTCCTTCCTCACTTCGTTGTTCAGTCCCATTGGTTGTTTTTATTTTTTCTTATTCATTTGTTTGTTTTTCCCTATATTCATCATATAAGTGAGGCCATCCTATAGTTCTCTTTTTCTTTTTGGCCTATTTGTGCTAATATGAGTCTTTATAGTTCCATCCATGTTGCCGCGAATGACATGTGCTTGTCCTGCTTGATTGATGAGTAGTATTCCATCGTATACATGTACCACATTTTTTTTAGCCAGTCATCTGTTTTGGGGCATTTGGTTTGTTTCCAAGTCTTGGCAATTGTAAACAGAGATAGGTGTCGTTTTGAATTAGTGTTTTCATGTCCTCTGGGTAGATTCCCTGTAGTGGGACTGCTGGGTCGAATGGTAAGTCCATTTTCAATTGTTTGAGGGTCCTCCACACAGTCTCGCATAGTGGCTGGACCAGTTTGCACTCCCACTAGCAGTTTAAGAGAATTCCTTTTTCTCCAAATCCGCAACAACATTTGTTGTTGTCCATTTTATTTATATGGGCCGTTCTTACTGGTGTAAGGTGGTATCTCAGGGTGGTTTTAATTTGCATTTCACTGATTATTAGTGATGTAGAGCATTTTTTCATATGCCTATTAGCTAGCCATTTGTGTCTCCTTTTTGGTGAGATACAAATTTGGTGAAGTGTCTTTTTAGTTCTTTTCCCCATTTTTTGACTGGGTTTTTTGCTTTGTTTTTGTTGAGCTGTAGGAGCTCTTTGTGGATCTTTGTGATCAGACCCTTGTCACTTGTCTGGAGGGTAAAAATTTTCTCCCAGTCGATTGAGTTTCTTTCAGTTTTGTTTATTGTCTCTTTGCTGTGTAGAAACTTTTTAGTTTGATATAGTTCCAGCTGTTTGTTTTCCTTCATTTTCTTGCTGGCCATAATTGTTTCCCAAAATGGATTTCTGAGGTGAAATTCATGAAGGGTTTTGCCCAGGTTTTCTTCTATGTATTTTATAGTTGCTGGTCTCAATTCCAGGTCCTTTATCCATTTTGAATTAATTTTTGTACAGGGTGTGAGGGTGTTTTCCTGGTCCAGGCAGTCTTCTTAAATTTTTTCTTCTCTACTTCTTCCTTTTCCTTTTCTATTTCAGTTACTTGCAATTCAATTTCTTTGGCACTAAACATCTGAAATGAAAAATGTAAAAAGCAAAATTCAATTAAATGAATGATTTGTAAAAACAAAAGGAACCCAATTATATTTTATAACTATAGATTCTATTTTATTTATTTACTGTATAAGGTTTTTTTTACATTTTTTTCCCTTTTTTTTTTGAGACTAGGTCTCACTATTTTTGCCTGTGGAACCACAGGCTCATGTTGCCTGTGGTACCACAGACTCAAGCAATCCCCAGCCTTAGCTTCCCAGGTAGCTGGGATTTCAGGTGTTCGCCACCACACCCAGCTATTTTTTGGGGACTAGAACTTGCTACATGCCCCTGGCAAGACTCAAACCGCGATCCCCGGCCCTGGCAACACCTTCCTAGGCTGTCGCTTACAGGCATGTGCCACTAGCCCGGCCTTATTTTTTTCCCTTACTCTTATACTTTTTCTCCCCTCCCTTTCCCTCTGTCCCCTCCCTCTAGTCACTCCATCTCTTCTTTCACTGCCACTTGTTGGTCAATTTTTAGTTCATGAATTCTTCCTTGTCTTTCCTGGAGCAATGTTCTTTTGTCAGATGTTTTTCCTGGGACATGGCAGCCTGTGCTTGTTTTCCAGGTATATCTTTGTTGCGAGTAGCCTGTTCACACATTTATGTCCTTTCTTTCTTTTTCTTTTTTTTTTTCAGAGACTAGGTCTTGCTATGTTGCCCAGGGTTATCTCGAACCTGTGGATGCAAGTGATCCCTAGCCTCAGTCTCCCAGATAGTGGGATTACAGGCGCATGCCACCATGCCTGGTATGCCTTTTCCTTCTTACTGGTCGTCTGCTCTGACCCAGCTTCTATTGCATTTTCCTTCTTTGTAGTTCTGGTTGCTGGGATTGTAAACATTTCTCCCAACCAATGTTTGTGTAAAAAGTTTCTTGATCAGGACAGGCACTGGAGGATGATTAGTCCAGTTCGTCATGGGGCCGCTGACAAACTTTGGGGTCTTTCTCTCTGGGTAAAATGGGAGGGTGTCCAGTTCACACTAAAGGCATCTCTGAACCGAGAACTCGATTCCCATCTATGGAAACCTCAGTGGTTGTATTTCTGAGTCAGTTTGTCTCTATAGTTAATCTCACAAACCTGTGTCCCATGGATTTGAAATGCTCATTTGTTCTGGGCTTTACTTCTTTCTCCTCACCTCCATCTTCACATGTATCTCCTGCTAATTTAGTGATTTAGTTGTTTCTGGTGAGGACTGATTGAATTTAGAGAAGACAGAGGGGGTTACCCCTCCCAATATGCCCCACTACCTGCTGTTACCCACCACCAAACCCCCCCACCCCACGTGTTTAGCAGTACCCCTCAGTTGGAGGCAGGGCTGCATGGGAGGGCTGAGCCTCCAGGGAATGGGTGGCCCAGTCCCCAAGGGGACTTTATAGATTCTATTTTTAAAAAGAAATTTTATGTAATTCAAATATATAGTGAAATGGTTTAAAAGGCTCAAAAGCAACATACTTGTTTTTTTCCCTCCCATCACCAACATACTTATTTTTTTAATTATTTGTTTTCCCTTATGTGCACACATTACACTCATGCTCCACCAAATCACCTGTCTTTACCCCATCTGACTCCCTCCCTCACTTTGTTCCCTCTGATAACCATTATATTCTTACACTGAGCTCAAGATTTATTTATTCCTACTATGCAAAAGCAACATACTTATGATAATTATTTATAAAACCATAATTCTATGTAATTTCCATGAGTATTATGCTGAAAAAAAAGTAATGCAAAATGTGATGTCATTTTACAAATCCAGTATAAGTATGAAATTCTGAAAACACATTACTGCAAAGCTTATTCATGAGCAAACAACTCATCACTAAACACAACTTACCCCCACCTCATGATGTTCTAATAGGGTCTGACTATTTTATCAGCTCACAGAATATCCAAGAGAGTAAAGAAAAGATAATTTTTACTACTTTGCTTACAATCCCTTCACAAAGTAGACAATCAAAAGAAGTTTTTATTTTGTTTAAATCACTTTTTTTATTCACAATCAAAGAAGGGATCAATTTGCTTAAGGTCACAGCATGAAATAAGTGGCTCAGTAGAAACTTAAACTCAGGTCAATTGAATTTCAAGCCCTGTGCTCTAATGGCTATCCAGTCTATACTGAGATATTACTGTGGAATGCTAATATAACTCTGCTGCAGTGTATACAAACTATTTTACCACTCATAAGTAAAAATGTATTTATTGCTGAAGTGTGTGCCTGTCTATCCAAGTATATATACCTTATGTGACAGGGCTAGTAATTCATAGAAGGGTAACTCTGGCTATAGTGGTTATTTGTCCCTATGATATTGGCATGTCTATCCCTGAGCTCCTGACAGCAGGGGTAACAACTTGGCTCCGTATGCATGACACTGTATGCACAACACCATGATTTTTCATGTGGGATCATGTATGGGGAGATCCTACAGTCCTGTACCTTTCTCTTATCAGAGACATTTTGCACTTCTCCTACCCACAGTCCCCATCCATTGACTGACTAATAGAAGACTAATGTGATGTCAAAACACTGACTATCTTGACTTCAGAAGACCATAAAAGATGATGTAAGATGAAGAGAGTAACTGCTTTCTAAATGGTGCTAGAAATCATTTTGCACAGAGATTACACTATAATGACCCTTAAAGGACTGACTCAATAGGGGTTCCTGCTTATAAGAACCTATACTAAGTGGAGTAGAACTATATAACTATATTAGTTCCTAGAATGTCTATGTCTTCACAGAGGTGTAGGGATGTGTAACTGCTTGCAATAAACACATGCAAATCAATGGATGTATTAGCCTACTGAAATTAAATACAAGTTATCGCACTATCAGTGGGGGTCCTCAGGCTTACAAGAATAATCACAGGTGTCAACATTTCTGACTTTTGCAAAAATACTTCCATGCTACAGATATTTTTTTCTCTTTGGTTAATGACTTACCTTTAAAGGCTGGTTTCTTCATATTATAGCAAGCTCAATGTTCTTTCCACCAGACTGGGCAACCTAATGTAAGGCAAGTACAGTATTAGAATCACTTCAGTAAATTTCATGTTTTAAGTAGTTGTGTCAGAAAAAAACATGCTTTTCTGAAAATGCTTTATTAGATCACTTACTTCTAGTAAAGCCCTTATTGCCAATTTTATAGCTTCACTATCATTTGCAATAGCATTTTCTGTATAATTCTTTTCTAGAAATTCTCACACAGTTTTGGCACTTTGGCCTACTGCATTTGCCTTGAAAATTAAAAAGGTAATTATTAGTATCATTGCAGTATGAAAGAATTCATGATTACTATATAAAGCTTGGAGGTTTGCAGTTACTGGAAATATTTACTATAATTATTAAATAAAAGTTACAGGTTTAGAAATTTAACAAGCATTTTAGCAGTTCATTTGGGTATTTAAATACTATGTAATAACAAGGTAACTTTTTTCCAATACACCAATGCACTGTCCTGACCAATGCTTGTATTACCTTAATGGTTCCCAAGTCCTTGATAACCAGGAAATATCAAAGGTATGGAAATTCCATGGAAAGGAAAGAAGGTATAACTGTGCACGGTGAGATAGAAGGGAAGCGGGGGGAGAAGGACTTTAACATGAAGGATTCTGTTTACATGAATAGGACTGTGCATCATTTTCTTAGAACTTATGGCAATCATCTTATTTTTGATTCACTATCTTCTTTTACTCTATAAGCACGAAGGACCTCTTTTGTTCTGTTTCCCATTTTTCTTTTTTTAAAATAATTTATTTATATATAAATTTCACATCTTTGTAAACCCAGGGATTCACCCCCCAACCTTCCCTGACCGTTGTTTCCCATTTTTCTTTGTTCTTTAGAAATTTTCATTAGATGCAGGAAAAGAGCAAACTTATTTCCTTGGTTATATGGTTGCAAGTAGTACATGGCATGAGCTAAAGTGTAAGTATTAGAGTGAGTACTAGATGATGAGAATAATGAGTACTAGATGAGTAGTAGATGATGAGAATAATGAAGCTAATAATAATTAATATTAACAAATCATTTATGTGACAGGCACTGTGCTAACCATCTTACATGGATTTCATTTAACTATCACAAAAACAAACAGGTAATGTTACTAATCCACATCATAAAAGAAATGAAAGGTTTGGAAGTGAGTTTTCTCACCCACAGCACTACTGAAATTTTGGACTGGTTAAGTCTTTGCTTCCAGGGGCTGTTATGTACATTACAGGATATTTAACACATCCCTCCCTCCCCATCCCAGCTGCGACACCAACACTATCTTCAGATATACCTATAAGGGGGGGAATGTGATCCCCATTTGTGAACACTAGTTTAACTAATCTTGCCCCAGATCACATAAGGAATAAAGAGAGTTGAGCTTTGAAACCAACTAGTTTAAATCGTCAGTCCAAACTCTGAACTCTGTACACCATGCTGTGACATCCTTTGCTATTTTTGAGTCGAGAGTGTGAAAGAACCAGCAGAAAGAGCCATATTTCACAGAAGAATCGTGGCATTAAATGGGGGACTATCTCAGTTGTTTATGGCTAGTACTAATAGGAAAGAGTGCAATGATTTTCAGAAGTGAGCAAGAAAACACACCTTTAATACCATATAAAACTCTGTTCTAGTTAGGAGAAGCTTTTTTAAAACTCCATACAGATTTTTCTGTATCTTTATATTAGAGGAGTAAAATAAATATTATACTGTGAAGTAAATTGTGTGGCCTTGAAATCTCATCAAAGATAAAGTTCAAAGATCAAAGATAAAGTTCTCAGTCTGGTATGATTGTGGAGCTTATTTGCTACTAGTGTTTCTGTTTCTTGTAGCTGGCTGCTTTCCAGAAGTTTCGATAGTGGTGGATTATCCCAAAATCTCACGGAGCTTTAAGTCACCCTGCATTCTGACGATTTTGCTGTCTACTTCCTTTGTTTTTTTTCCCTTTCTTTTATTTTTTTGAGACTAGGTCTTGCTATGTTGCCCAGGGTAGTCCCAATCCCATGGACTCAAGGCTTCCATGAGTCCTCAGCCTCCCAGGTAGCTGGGATTACAGGTGCGCACCACCATGCCTGGCTATTTTTTGAGACTAGTCCTTGCTATGTTGCCCGGGGTAATCTCAAACCCATGGACTCAAGTAATTCCTAGCCTTGGCCTCCTGAGGCTGGGATTAAAGGCCTGCACCACCACACCCAGCCCCAGATTTTTTTTTTTTAAACTGCATATACTTCCTTCAATCAAAATCTTACAAGATAATGCAATATGTAAAACTGGTCAAACAATATGGGTTTATATGCATGTGTATATTTTCATATCCTCTCTCTCATATTAGGTGGTATAAATACACAGTGGCAAAGTACAGTCACATCTAGGAAAGCAATAAAATCACCCCAAATATAAAAATTCCACAAATTTCCTAATGAATGACATTAAAATAAGTTAAAATACTGCTCTGTATGGTCCCAAGGACCACTAAATTGGAATGGAAAATAATACAAACTTGGAAACTGTTTTGTTAGCATACTAACATGAAGGATAATGATGTAGTGATAACTGCAAACAGAAGATGGCAGAGTTCAAAATATTTGGAGAAAAATTTAGTGCAGTAACTTGTTTTGTTTAGTGCATATATATATTTTAATAATTAATTTCAGGTATTTGTCACATTTTTGCAGTAACTGATCCCCTGATATATGGCCGTCCCTCCTCCCCCACCTATACTTCCCCCCTCCTGTCATTCCAACTACCCTCTCTCTGTGACTTGTTGGTTGGTGAAGTTGATCCTCAGTTGTTCACTGTTTGGCCCATTGGTTTCTTCCCGATATCTGGTAAATGTTCTTTTCCTGGGTGAGGACCTGATCTCCTGTGACTTGTTGCTCCATGCTGCTTAATTCCTAAGAATAACTTTGAGGCAAGTAGCCTGTCCCAGCTCATTCAGGACTTCTTGTAGGTCAGGTGTACAGCATTGCTCTCCAGGTTCCTTTTTTGTGGCATTTTCTGCTGCAAAGTTGACAGTCTCCTTTGCTCCAGACTTGTGTGGTTACTGGGATTTGTGCCTCCTCATTCATGCTGGCTGTCTCCTCCATTCTGGTGTCTTTCCTGTGGTGTGCTTTTAAGATTTTTTTTAATAAAAAGCAAATAATTTATATATAAATTTCACATCTTTGTAATCCCCAGGATTCACCACCCCAACATTCCTCCTCTGTCCCGCTTCCCGCCCCCAGCCCCGAGTTGTATCCTTCAATTTGGTTGTTAGCTTTTTTTGACTTTTCCTCATAGCTTTTTGTTTATCTTTCCCAAGTCCCATATAATAGTGAGTCCATTTTGTGTCTGTCTTTATCTTTTTGACTTGTTTGGCTATTATGGTTTCTTCTAGGTACATCCATGTTTCCATAAATTCATCAAATTTATCATTTTTAATTGATGAGTAATACTCCATTGTGTATATATACCACATCTTTTTCATCCATTCATCTGTTTTGGGACATCTGGGTTGTTTCCATATCCTTGCAATTATAAATAGTGCTGCAATAAACATCCAGGCACAGGTGTCCCTTTGTACCCATACTGAGGTCTCCTTTGGGTAGATTTCCAGAAGAGTGATTGCTGGGTCAAATGGTAGTTCCATTTTCATTAGTTTGAGGGTCCTCCACACTGCTTTCCACAGTAGCTGGACCAATTTACATTCCCACCAGCAGTGTAAGAGTGTTCCTTTCTCTCCACGGCTGCTTTTAAGTCTTATAGGCCTGGCTTCTGGTGTTGGCCCATCTCTTGACCACTGGTAGAGGGGTTCTGCGGTGGGACAGACTCTAGTAGGAGGTTTACCCATCTCTGCTCCACTCTTATGGTTTACAGTTTTTTCAAAGGGCTGCATCCCCTTATCTGTGGCTTTCTTTCCAGATCGGGAGAGGAGGGTACTTCGCTCAGCTTGGTGTGATCTCTGGAACAGAGGCTTGTTTCTTTTACCCCTAGAACACTGTAGGTAAAGCTCTTCGCTAGGTCACTTATGTGACTAATCTCACAGTCATGTCTTGTGGGTCTGATCTTGCTCAGTTTGAGTCTCACCCAGGTGACTATCACGCCCAGGGTCTTGTTTGTTCTTCTTTTCTCCTGCATGTAAGTCAGCATATTGTTGGTTTTCTCCTTTCCAGTGAGATCTATTAGAAGCGGGAGTGACAAGAGGGGAACCCCTCCCCTGCTCCCGGCAGAGGTGCTGCCCTGCCCCCAGACATGAAAGAGCTATGGGCTCCCTCACTCGGGTCCCCTATGGGGTACCTACTCCAGACCCCTGCTGGCAGCCAGTGCTGCTGACACAGGTATTGGTGGGAGCCTCTTTCAAGGGCAGGCCTTTCAGCAGGTGGGCTCAGAACCCACCCCCAGTCGGGCTTGACCAGATCCTGGATGGTAGGGCATATATTTGAATGTCATGCAAAATCCAGGACATACAAAAGATTTTTAATTGGCAAAAAAAATCTGCCATTTATATACAAAACTATTGCTTCTGATTAACAATTAGATTATTCAGGTAGTTTAAAAGAAAATGTGTAGTTGATACAAGTATTCTGATCTTTGTGGCAAGAATACAGCTTGTTCAACTGGCAAGTAAAATAGTAATTGTAAAATTATCTTATTTCTTAAATGCTCATTTGATTTCTTTTTAAAAAGCAGAGAGTATTTCTACTAAAGCAAGCATACATCTGTATGATGTAATTACTCATTTGGAAAAATGAACAATGACTAAGAAGTGGATATTTCTCTTAGCTATTTTTAGAAAATCTGATTAGGGTTCAAAGAATTTGTACCACTATAAATTTTTTTTCTTAAAGCTACAAATTTATATTTCATTCATTCATTCAGTAAAAAGATATTTACTGAATGCGTATTTTTTAAAAAATTGTTTATTTTATTTTACATAATTTTCTACCCTGGGTTTCTCCCACCACCTTGTCACCCATGAACTATCATTTTAATCTTTTGTGCTCATGCCTCCCGTGACTTTACCCTTCCCCCTCCTTTGCGCTATACTTCAGATCTGCTGGCAGTTTAAAATTTTTCGTATCCATTTGTTTGTTTATTTTCCCTATATCCCTCATATCAGTGAGACCAACCAGTATTTCTTATATTCTTTCTGGCTTATTTCTGCTAGCATGATTCCTGTCCTGACAGTGAAAAAGCATTAACAATGAATAAATTAATTCAACTTCTAAAGCATATAAACTGATGACTCACCTTCCAGGCATGGTAAGTACCAGAGGGATCAGTCTGATATAATTGTGGAATACCATCATCATCATCGAAAGCTACAATTAAGGCAGAAATACCAAAAGGTCTTTTTCCATTGCTCTGAGTATATTGCTGAAAGATAAAATGTTTCCATTACTACTTTCCCATGAAACTATACAGCATAACATTAATACTTATCAAATAATAAATTCCATTAGTAAATAAAGTATTCCTGTCAAGACGATCGTCTTTATGGATTCTGTATACGATTTTTTGTTTTGGCCCAGCCTGTGCAATTCTATGTATCTTTGAAATCCTCTTCTTGAACTTTTCTGTACTAACCTTAATCCATGATAAAGTTTTTTAAAAAATTAATGTATATTATCTGCAAAAGTGAAATTAGGTATCATTTATATATGCTCTTAACACTTTTTGCTTTATGTACACTTGATAACATAACTAGATTGCAGTCTTTTTCATATAGCAGAGTACTGTGTCACAACTTTTCGGTTCCTAGTAAAGCTGATTCCAACCAGCTGTGCTTTGAAGCAAGTCCTCGGTTTACTTTGAGGAACATTATAGTTGTTACTATTATTATCAGTCTTTCTTGATACTATTATCAAGTATCTTTGGACCATATACTAAGTTCTTGCTACATAAAAACCCAACTAAGACATTTCTTTCAGTACCAAAACAAAGTAATCTTGTTTTTCTTGAAGAGGAAAAAAAAAGCATGCTTTGATTTTGCTTTGCTTTTCCCTTACAGACAATGGGGTGCTAGAAACCAATTATGGTTCTTCTTATTTTAGTGCCAGGAAATTCCTGGGTTTGTCCTCCAGGGAGTGGAATATTGATACTAATTCTGAAACTGGTGTCCCTAAAAATTTTGCAGAGGCAGACCTCACAGATAGCTAAGGATTACATCTATACACAAATTTAGAAATTCTATATAACACTGTGGCTTGAAATAGCTTAATTTTGGCTTTCTTTTTGAACTTGTCCACAGATTTTTTTTAAAAGATTTATCACATGTACTTTTATATATCACTTCAAACTTTAAATGCAAATAATTAATCTACAAACATAAACTCTTAGAGAACAGGGTTCATGTCTTAATTCACTCTGCATAGCATAATGTTCTTAGCTTACACCAAGGTATAAAGTAAATTCCTGGAAGAGAGGTTCTTTTACTTTATTTATTTGCTTTGTCATTTTTTTTCTTACTGAAACTGTAGCACATACACATTTCAACATAATTTGAAAGTACAAAAAATATACATAAAATGTATCTTTAGTACCAGAGCTCCAGGCTCCTCCCCATTAGAAACCCTACTGCTACAGATTTACAATGTATATTTCTATAGATGTTCTATACATAGTCTTTATGTAGTCTGTATGTAGTCTTTCTAGAAGGAAACCTAAAAAGCACAATGGGGAACCTTTTATACATAATACCCTGAACCTTGTTTCCTCTGGTGGATACCTTTTTAACTATTGGGGAAATCAAAGCAAATATAAAAAAGAAGTAGAAGAATAAGTTTTTACCGCTTTTGCAATATGGATTAAATTTTGACAAACAAAATAGGGCAACATTATATGTATACTTAGAACTTTAGTATCTAGAATATGGAGTCTAACAAAAACCTTTACATGGACAAATGAAAACTTCCATGCCAGAAAATGATCTAAATGCTTTAAATATATTAACTCATTTAGTCCTTAATAAAACTCAACATGAAGAGGTATTATTGTAGTGCTCATTTTGTAAATAAGAACATGGAGCCCAAAGAGCCTGAATAGTTTACCCAAGGCACTAATGAGGAACTAGCAAAGCCAAGATTCAAAACCCCAAATGCTGGCTCTTGTGGACACATGCTTAGCCACTAGTGTACCTGTCAAAGAAAAGGTAGTTTACACTAGAAAAAATGAAAATAGCAAACCATGTGGAAAATAATCAGCCTTACTACTAATTATAAAATACAAATTAAAACAGCTATTACAGAACTATGTTATACTTATTTGCAAAATAAAAGAAAAATGAAAAACTCTATGCTGATGATTCTTCAGGGATACATTTATGCATTGCTGGCTGCACAATAAAAACCAGTACAATCTTTTTAGAAAGCAATTCAGCTACATATAACAAGAGTCTTAAAACCAATTAGAATCTCTAATCTAGTAATCCCATACTGAAAATTAATTTCACAGTATAATTCAAAAAAAGAAGTCATGACAAAGATAGTGTAATGCTATTAAAATAGGAAATTGTGACAGCAGTAATAAGAAAATAAAAGAAACTAGAAACTATAGTATTATATAGTTAGAATAAATGTAAGCATATATTGATGTAAAGAATACATAAAATAAGTGAAAAAATACCTGAATACACCATGATTAGCTTACTCTCAATACATGTGTCTACACATAAATTCAGTGATCACATCCAAAGTGGAGGACTTGTGTTAAGTTTGTAGGTGAAAGAACTCATAAAAACCCATACTTCAGTAAACTTTAATAAGTGGTCCTTATTACTATATCTCCAGAAGTATAGATATTACCTTTAAAGTTCAGAAATAGTGCTCTTTAAAATGTTTTGTTTGTTTGCTTCTGTTTTTGAGACTAGATCTCGCTATGTTGCCTAGGGAACCTCAGACTCACCTTGCCTGAGGTACCACGGATTCAAGCGATCCCCAGCTTCAGCTTCCCAGGTAGCTGGGATTACAGGCATGCATCACCAGGCCCAGCTATTTTTTGAGACTCGGTCTCACTATGTTGCCCCAGGCGGGTCTTGAACCCACAGACTCAAGTGATTCCTAGTCTCAGCCACTCTAGGTTGCACTTAAAGTCACGCCACCGCAGCTGGCTGCTCTTTAAAATGTTAATGAAATTTCCACAGCTGATATAGATCGAGATTTCTAGTCATCAGGTCAATCACTCCATAGGAGTAAAAGCAATTTTGAAGCATGAAATAAACTTGAGAAAATACAAAGAATTTAATAGATTTAGTAGATTGACTGAAGAGATTATAAAAATTTTGTAATAGGACTTACAATGATGGAAAAGGAGAAAACCTAGATAAATCTGTTAGGATACTGACTTACTGCTTTACGGTTGCTATGAAACAAGTTATATATTCTACAGTGATTGAGTCCTCAATTGTAAGCTTACGACTGGCATTCTACACGGGCTTTATTACAACTCTAGCATCAGCAGTCAGTCCTATGAAAGTCAATAAATTGCAAAAAGAATGACTTTTTTCTTGTTTAGAGGATTTTAGCCACCATTCTTATGACACCCTTTGTTTTTTACAAAATATGTCTGTTATAAGGAATTCGTGGTGGATTGGTTCAACATTCTGATTTATTTTCAAGACTTTATTTAGTGTTTTTATTTACTTTTAAAAGAAAATAGTTATTGCCTGAGTCATGAACTTGGATTTCTTATGAAAACAAAGGATATTCATTATCAAATCCATGGTACAGTCAACATAATTGTGACATGTTACTTTTTAGCTTTTGTCTAAGATTAAGGGTTTGCAGTCTTGATTTGTAAATACTTGAAGAAAATACTTGATCTTGCTTTTGCCATACCAAACATCACACTGTTCATTCTTAATACTTTTAAAATATTTTTATCAAAAGAAATAGTAATCCAAGCAAAAATATATACAGATGCAGTAGTTGCTAATTTTTCTACTGAACATTTTGACATTTGACCTCTCCATGGCCACTTTCTTTTTCTGTTCATTCTGAATATATACAACCTAAAAAATTCCTTCACAAAATCTTTGAAATAGTTGTTTCTCATAAGCAATAAGCTTTCACAAACTGTTATTCTCCTCCAACACTGTTTCAAATTATATTTCTACGAACCTGCAAGAATTATTAGTCCCTGAAAATAGTTAATAGTAGTCAACAAAGACTACTCCCTCAGATTTTGCCACTGGTGAGAATCATTCAGAATTTATGGATGTGAATAATAACAGATCCTCAGTTACAGGAAGGAAAAGGGATTGACTTCTCTTTTATAAGGTTTTCTGAGAAAAAGAAATAGGAAAAGATGGATTTAGCCTATTCTATTGATTAAAAGCTTTGTTCAATTAGAAAAATTTGATTAGAAAGGAGATTTCAAATGTTTTGCTTTACAAAATAAATGATTCTGAACTATAAAAATATTGAAGTATCATATTTAGAATGTAATAATGTAAGTGATTTTAGGGGGAAAATAGTGATAAATTTATACACAATTGCATAAATGTTTATTTTTAAAGACAAAAAGGAGTAATTATACTATTCAATAGTAGTCAGGAAAAAGAACAAATTTATAGATAGCAGTGAAAATTGCAACTCATGGAGTTCCATCACTATGCTAAACAAAAGTGACATAAATGATCCTCCTTGTCTTATTCCTGATCTCAGAGGAAATCTTTCAGTCTTTCACCATAGAGTGGGATATTCACTCTGGGAATTTGATATACAATCTCTATTATGTTGAGTTAATTTCCTGATATTCCTAGTTTGTTGAATACTTTTTCCATGACACGGATTTTTTTCAAAGAATCAGTTGATTTTTCAAATTCAAGTGAAAGGTTGTTTCTAATTTTTGTTCATGTGGTATAGTACATTGATTTTAAAAAATTTTTAAATTATTTTTTATCTAGGGACAAATTTCTCTGGGTCATGGTATATAACCCTTTCCACAGCTGCTGCATTTTGGCCTGCTTACACCTTACTGAAGCACATCAATATTTATAAAGGCTAGTAGTTTATAAAGTTAGTAATTTTCATTTCCACTAATTGTCCTCATCAAAGTAATGAGGACATGAAGCTGCAAGTGCCCTCTTCAAAATTTTTTGGAAGAGTCGGAGGACTAGTATTAATTCTTCTTCAAACATTTGCTAGAACCTTCTTTTTTTATAATTTATATATATATATATTTCACATCATTGTGATCCCCAGGGGTCACCCACCACTTCCCCTCACTGGCCACTCCAGCTGGTCTCCTCCCCCAGTTGTGTACATTCGTTTGTTTGTCCATATGTTAGTGAAACCATTTGGTTTCTGTCTTTTTTCTTCTGACTTGTTTCTGCCAATGTGATTTCTTCTAGGTAGATCCATGTTACCAAAAAATCATCAATTTATCAAATTTTCATAATATTCCATTGTGTATATACACCACATCTTTTTCATCCAGTCATCTTTCTTGGGGCATGTCCTTGCAATTATAAATAGTGCAATAAACATCTGAGCACAGGTGTCCCTTTGTACCCACACTGAGGTTTCCTTTGGGTAGATACCTAGAAGAGCAATTGCTGGGTCAAATGGTAGTTCCATTTTCATTAGTTTGAGGTTTCTCCACACTGCACACTGCTTTCCATAGTGGCTGGACCAGTTTACATTCCCACCAGCAGTGTTAAAGTGTTCCTTTCTCTCCACATTCACGCCAGCACCTGTTATTGTCTGTTTTTTTGGATGTGGGCCATTCCTAGTGGTGTATGGTAGTATCTCATTGTGGTTTTGATTTACATTTCCCTAATTGCTAGTGACTTTTCATGTGCCTGTTGGTCATTTGGACTTCCTCTTTAGAGAAGTGTCATTTTACATGTCCCATTTTTTTTAACTGGGTTTTTTGCTTGGTTTTTGTTAAGTTGTGTGAGTTCTTTGTGTATCTTCGTTTTATCAGACCCTTATCACTTGTATGGAGGGCAAAAATCTTTTCCCACTCAGTTGGGATTCTTTTGTTTTTTCTGTTGTCTCTTGCTATACAGAAGCTTTTTAGTTTGAGGTAGTCCCTTGCTAGAACTTTCTGATGAAAGTCTCTGGATCTACAATTTTCTTTATAGGGAGATTCTGATTACATATTCGCTCTTACCATACTTCTGCTAGAGTTTTCTATTTCTTCATGAGTGACTTCAGGTTATGTTTTAAGGAATGTCCACTGTCCATTTCTGCAAGGGCTACCTCATTTCTGACATTTATTTACAACTACTTTCTTTCCTATTTCTATTTTGGCAAAGTAATTAGTAGTGTCTTCTTTATGTATTTCTGAGTTTATTTATCTTTGTTTATTGTTAGTCCATCTAGCTAAGGGCTTGTCAGTTTTGCTGCTCTTTTCATAGAAACAAATCTTCAGAGACTTCCCCCTTTGTTCTAACCTATATTTTCCCCCAATCTTTTGATTCTTTCCTACACTAGTTTTGGATTAATTTATTCTTTTATTTTAGTTCTTAAAGTATAGCTAGGTTATTGAATTGAAATTTTTCTTCTTTACTAATATAAGAGTTTAAAGAATAACTTTTCCTCTTAGCATGACTTGCAATAGCCCATACATTTTATATGTTGTGTTTTCATTTTCATGTCTCAAGATGTTTTCTTATTTCTCTTGCAATTTCCTCTTTGAACCAACAGCTTTTCAGGAGTACTATTTAATATCCACACATTTGAGTGTTTTGCTGGTTTCCTTCTGCTGTAGATTTTTTTGGTACATTTTAATTGGAAATGATACTCTGTATGACTTAAATTCTTAAAAAATTAAAAATTTATTGACTGGTTTTTGGCAAGATGATTTTTTTTTTTTAGGGGAAGGCGCGAGCTCAGTCCCCCACTACCACAAATTATCAGTCGAGTTTCCTACATTTGGGGAAATCGCAGGCGTCAGCATACCCAGAGTGCAATGGATAAGCCTCGCCCTGGAAAAACACCTTCTTGCTCATGGTATCTCCCCTGCCAGGTTACAATATGATTCTTTTTTAAGATAGTAAGATAAAAGATAACTTTTGCTTAATAGGTTTTTATACTTCCTGATTTGAAATCCTGAAATCCTGGCTTGAAAAAACACAATTAAAAAATGAGGAAAAAAAAAAAGGAAGGAAGGAATGACAAGGAATATATCCTGTTTGTTACAAATACACACTGAAGTTCAAAATCACTTGCTATGAGGATAATACAAATGAAACTACAGTGAGCTATTAGTACTACCTACAATACCCAAAGTAAAAACTAGTAACCATGAAATTCAGTTGCAGATAAAGAGAAAATAAATCAATGCTAGTGGGCACATAAAACAGCACAGTCATTATATAAAACAAATTAGCAGTTTTTTAAAAAATAAAAAGCATACATTATCATATGACCCATATCATTACCATATGCTACAGTTTCATGTACATTATCATACACTTGAATATTTATCCTTAAGAAATGAAAACTTATGCTGACAAAAACTGTACATCACGGAATGTAGCAATTCATATAACAGGAAAAAAACTGGAAATATTTCAAATAACCTGCAGTGGTGATTTGTGAACAAAGTGTGGTGCAACTATATCATGGAATACTATTCAGCAATTAAAAGCAACAAACTATTATATACAATAACCTCAATGAATTGCAAAAGGAGTTATACTGAGTGGGAAAAGTCAATATGAAGCATTTATATATCATATAACTCTATCTACAGAACATTCTCAAACTACAAAATTATCAAGACAGAGACTACATTAGTGGTTGCTAGAGGCCAGAGACAGGAAGAACAAAATCATGAAGAAACTTTGTGGCAAGGAGGGTCTGATGGTGGATGCCTATTATCCTCATGCTGGGAGGCTGAGGCCAGGGATTGCTTGAGTCCGTGGGTTTAGACAACCCTGGACAACACAGCAAGATAGTCTCTTGGGGAAAAAAAAAAGAAGAAGAAGAAGAAGAAAAAAGAAACTTTCTGGCAATGGAAGAAATTATACATCTGAATTGTGGTAACGGCTTTTCTGACTCTACACAAGTGATGTCTAATACAACTACACACACAGACACAAGCATGTGCACGAATGTAGCTAAGTAAAGCTGTGAGCTTGTAGCACCTTCAATTTACTGGTTTTTGAAGCTGTTACTAAAATCGGGTCAAAATAGGGGCCTCCAACCAACAAGCCATTAATATAAAATGCGGCTTCTGCCTCAGTTTTGGAGGGGCAAAGGGCATGTTGGACATGTGTTTGGGACTTTCGGACTAAACCGTACTTGGGCATTAAGGACTTTTTATTTTCCTGGTTAATTTCCCTTGTAAATAAAACCCTGTTGTTAAACTGCATTTGTCTGGCAACTGCTTGGAGTAGGTGAGACTGATCTGGTTAAAAAAAGCAGAAGCCAAATCTAGCTTTATTCCTAAGGCTTGCTAGTTGACGGCTTCTGCCCCATTTTCACCCGATTTCACTATCACTGGGGAAAATTGGGAAAAGAAGTCTTATCTGTGTTTTCCTATAACTTCCTGAGTACAATTATTTCAAAATAAAAAAATTTTTAAAGTTACCTAAAGTTATAAAGAAGTATTATAATACGTTTATTTTAAATTTAAACTTTAAATTTAGTTAAACTTAAATTTTAAATTTAAATAAAATTTAAATTTTATCTTATTGAAGCTTATTATCAGAAATTCTAGTATTTCTAAGTTTCCAGAAAACACAGGATACATTTTTTGTGTTCAATGAGTAATAGAATATAACTGTGTTATACAGATATTGCTATATTTGGGACCATGGGTTATTACTCCATTATAACTAAGATACACTGTAGGTCCAAAAGTACCTGCAAAAGTAGACATGGTCATCCAAGGCACAAATTTTTCTCACATTTCTTTCATCTTGAAGCTTGGCAACAGATTTTTTTTTTCTACCCCAAGCACCTCGAATTCCAACCTGTGGAGTCATTAAATATTTTTTTAATTTCAGTTTTACACTAAAAAATCAAGTTAGCGTAATGCATGATTTAAAAACTATTCTGGTTTAATCAGTCAATAAAAATGAGAAAAGGAGATTTTATAATTCATCTTGCATTGTAAATAAAAATATTTAAAATATATTTAAAGAGGAATAGAAACAGTTAAGGTACAAAATAAGGAAGACTAAAGCTAACTGATTAGGGACAAAACAGAAAAACTGATAAACAATATGGAGAGATTTGTAAAAAGAAATATTGAAAAAAATGTTTCATAATTAATCTTAAAATGATTAACCTGTGCAGTGCATTTGTCCCCAACATGGGCAATGTATTTGCTCATAAAATTGAGGCATTGCCATTAACTGTGTCTGAAAAACAGAGGCCTAACCAGGATAAGGGTACTTTTACTGTGTTTCAAATTTCCTGTGTGGAAGGAAAAAATGAAGCACCAAGAGGGTGTGTAGAAGAAACTGAGTTTCTGGTTTGGGGGAGGGAGAGAGAGGATTAAAAGAAAGGAGCAGAAAGTAGGAGACCAACTTTTGGGAATGAGAGGGGAAGCAAATTCAGAGATCTCAGAGGTTTTGGTTCCTGGAGGAAAAGGACCCAGGAGTGGAGTCTTACGATGCTCTCCAGCATCAGGACCCTTGGGAGCTATGTGAAGGTAGAGGAGAGATGACCCTGATGTAGTGCTGAGCCACCATGCAACCGGGATAGACCCAAGCTGAACCTGTCTTGGGAGTGACTGAGGACCAAAGGACAAGGATATAACCTTGGCAGTTTCAGACTGAGGTAAACACCACATAGCTTCCTGAGGAAAGTATTCTGTTTGGAATACTTGTGCAGATGTGGACTACTGGACTCTTTGTTTTTCCCTTTAACTGTAAATAAACCTCTGTGTTTACCCTTATTGCTAAGGTTTGCTCTCTGGGCAACTGCTCATGTGCAGGCAGTGACAAAAATTAAAAAGGGGGTCCCCAAACCCAGTAACAGTTCTTTTTGTCCTCCATCACTCCAAAGAGGAGGTTTAACTCGGGGGTTTAACTGGGTTGGCAGGGTGGCTCAGCACTTCATCAGATTCGCCTCTCCTCCACCTTCACACAGCTCCCAAGGGTCCCCATGCTAGGAGAGCCCCAGAAAACTCCACTTCTGGGTCCTTTTCTTGCAGGAGCCAAAACCTCAGATGTAAACTTGACTCTGCTCTCCTTCCCAAAGTTGGTGACTCAGTCTCGGCTCCTTTTTATCTTCTCTTCCCTCCTCCAAACCAGAAACTCAGTTTCCCGCTATACACCCTCTTCTTGCAGCTTCATTTTCTTCCACACCGGAATTTGCAACAAAGCAAAAGTATCCTTTGTTTTTCAGACACAGCTAATGCCAATGCGCAATTGCAATTGCATGAATTGTATGAACAGTGTATTACAGTGTATTACACTGCCCATGATGGGATCAAGACTTCAAAGAGTATAGAGTAAGAAATACATATTCAAGTGTGGAAAAGTAGGCTTTTAACAACATAACCTAAATTAATAAAGCTGAACATCTAACTGAAAATAAAGACTAGAAAAACTTTCCTTCAAAAATAGATGTCAGGACTATATGGTTAATGGATAAATTCTGTCTAATTTTCTAATGTAATTCCTATCTATTATTTCTATGATACAGATCAAAATGCAACTGTTCCCAACTCTTCAGTGGAAAGCAATGTAATAATGTTAAATCTGGCAAACATAACTCTCTATAAACAATGAAAGTACCAAAGATTTCTACTTAAAGCAAATGTTCAAATTCAAAACAAGATAGTTAAAATAGAATCCAAAGTTATGGGAAAATTAAAATGCACTATACATAAGTAACTAGAGCTCATTCCAGGAATTTTAGCGGTGTCAAAAAAAGTAAATTTTTTAGAAGAAAAACACTAAAAAGGAATGTGAAGTTCTGCTATTTGTCCTTCTATTAACAACTATAATTGTTTTTGGAGAAACACTGTCTTTAGGTAGGGTTATAATCCAGAGTAGCTAAGCAATAAGCTCTTAAAAGCTTTCTTGTAAGTGTATAGAAACCGGCATAATTAGTTCTGCCCTAGAGTTGGGAACTTGAGCCTAGGAATATTTAGAGAAGTCTTGTCTGAGAGTAAAAGTAATATAGAAAGGAAGCAAGAGATAGAGACAATGATGTGAGAAAAAGACAAATAGATACACAGATATTACTGACAGCACTTAAGACCATAAGACCATATCAATCCCAGTCCCATAGCTGAGTCTAAAAGCAAGGTGAGCCCTTACTCCCTTTGGCTACTTAATTCACTTTTTAAAAACCTACACAACAGATACATTTTTCTTCCCATAACTTAGTTTGAGTTGGATATGTGAGGCTTACAACTGAAATGTCCTAAGATAATTATTTAGTAAAAACAAAAAGTAAATGATAAAATCTACAGACAACATCTACACATAATATAAAATGAACACTAGAGAAACAGTAAGAAGAGTTGTTTGTGAAGATCATTTCCCAACTTATCAAAAATATCACAGACTGGCATCCAGAATTATCCCAGAAAACAAAGCACCATATACTCAATGGTTCACATCTAAACCAGCCTGTTACAGCTGACAGCTCTCTCTCCCATATTATTTATTTCTAGTCAATTACCAAATGAGCTGCCACCCAACTGTGAGTGGCACATTTGTACTGTGTCCATTATGCAGCCAAGGTGATTAGTTACATATATCAATAGGGCTAAATATTCTAGAGTCTCACTGTCCTTTTTTTAACTGCTTTGTCTTGTCCATCCAGTTAGGCATGATCTAGACCCTGCTTATTTCTCCAGTAGTAAATCATTTTACCAAGCATCAGTCAAGCTGCCTTCTTTCAAGATTTTCTCAAATACAATTCTGTTTCCCTCCTCTCAGTCTTTACACGTGGTATACCATCTATGTGGGAAGCCTTTATTTCAGGTCTCAACTAAAATCTTACCTTCTCTATTCTCTCAACAAGCTGTTCTATTCTTGCAACCAACATTTACCATATGTATATATTTATCTCCCTAAGTAGGAAATTATATGAGGGTAAGGAAACAATCAGCCCAAGGTAGAAAGTGGGACTTCCTACCAAACAATCTAGTCTCTTAAAGAAATTTAAGGCATGAAAAAAGGGGAGGAATGCTGGCCAAAAATAAAACAGAACTACCTAACAGTTTCATGTAAGACATAGACTTTAGATTCAGACTCAAATTAAATAGAAGATTTTTTTTATCAATAAGGAAAATTGGAATGTAGACTACTATAAAATATTAAATTTTTGTTAAATTCATAGAGTAACACTTCCTTATTTTTAAGAGATCATATTGAAATATTAAAGGTGAAGTATCATAACATCTGAGATTTATATTAAAATACTCCAATGAAAATAAATTTTAGCTTAAACTTCTTACCATATACAAAAATTACATAAAGACAAAACACTTAAATGTAGAACATTAAACTTTTTAGGAAGCGCAGGGGGAAAATGTGGGAATTAGAAAAACAGTTCTTGGCACCAAAAAGCATGAACCATAATAAGAAAAAAATGTTAACTCTAAAATAACTGTTAAATTTGATGTAAATCACCAAAATTACAAACTTTTGCTCTGTGAAAGGCAATGTGAGGATGAAAAGATAAGACAGAATGAGAGAGGACATTACAAAATACATATCAGATAAAAGACTGGAATCTAGAGTAAATTAAGAACTCCAAACTCAACAGTAAAAGAATCAATCTAATTATAAAAGTCAGAAGACATGAAAGGCATTTCACTGAAGAAAATACACAGATGACCCAGAAGAACATGAAAATTCATGGGGTTCAACTTTGTCAGGATCCAAACAAAATCACCCCGTCTACCTCTTTGGGCTCTAGGTAATAAGCAAATGATCAAACAGCAGACCAATGAGAGAAGAAACTAGTTTTTTGTATATGGAAGAGACTGCAGAATAGGGTAACTTGCAGCATGGCTTCAGATGTCATCCCAAATAGCTTTGCTAATAAGGGAGGTTGTGCCTACAAGTCAGAAAGAGTTTTTTAATAAAAGCATAGCAAACAAAGGTAAGCAGATTTAAATTGTGCCTTCTTCATTGGAAAGAGAGGAGCGGATGTCTTCCCAGCATAGCAAGACGTCAACCTTCATAGTTTACATGTGTCTCTTTCAAAGGCAATCTCTGCCCATCCTTCTGAGTCCCTCCTATGATGTCAACCTTTTCCCAAAAACTTACTTTAGGGTAGCATATTTTGCTCCCCTACAGCATCAATGAACCATTAATAGCTAATTAAGATAAAATTACATGAGGCTTCACTATGTATACTTCTCAAAATATCTAAAATTAAAAACTAACACCAAATGCTCACATGGATCTAAATAACTGGATCCGTTGGTGGGAATGTAAAATGGTATAGCCACTCTGGGAAACAATTTGGCAGTTTCTTATTAAACTCACTACGTGATTACCATATGACCCAGTAAAGTGCACACATGGAGTTATACTAGAGAAATAAAAATTTATGTTCATATAAAAACTTGTTTTGAATGTTTGCAGCAGCTATTCATATTAGCTCCAAACATGAAATGCCCCAAATGTTTTCAACAGGTAAATCAACAATAGGTACCTCCACACTAGGCAATACGTACTTAGCATGAATAATTAATAAATGCAACAATGCGGCTAAGTCTCTTGCAAAAAGGTTCAATTCAAAAAGTTTCCTATTGTATGATCCCATATATGCAACAGTTTAAAAAGACAAAATTATCAAATGAGTTCTGTTAGGGTTTAGGGTAGAGAGAAGGGTAAAGAGGTAGGCATGTTATATAAGATAAGGTAGTAAACACAGGGTCAGTAATAGTTTAGGGTCAGAAAATGAAGACTAATAATACAGCTAATCTTTTTCAAGGAAATACTATAAGGGTCATTTTAACCGTGAGAGGGGTATTTCTCCAACATGTTCTTTGAATACATTTTTCATTTACAAAAAAGAGAACCAAAACAAAATGAAAGCAGGTCCTTTTTCCACTTTATGCAGTAAGATAATCATCAAAAAGTAGAATTCAAAGCTTCTAATGGTGTCCCATGTAATTTTTTGTATTAATAATTATTACATCCATTGGTCAGAGCTGACCAATTGTGGTTTATTTGTAAGTGTCATTTACAGATATTATTCTGTAAAATTTTAATAAACAAATGACTATAAACTTTACCACTTGTAAAAGATCAGAATATCATAGTACCCACAAGGAAACACAATGAGTAATAACTCCATGCAAAGATGCAAATTATAATTTCAGAATCCTGAGACAAAATTGTCTGATCCTTCCAATGTATCTTTAAAAATGCCCACTATAGATACTTTTATATCCTTACCCTTTTATAACTCATTGCAAAGGAACTATCAATCAATTCTATAGCATGCTTAAAACATTTAAAATGAGTCAATATGGTTTCTTATTACACCCCAGTCTTCTTCCACTACTCCCTTTATTTTAGGCACTAAAACATGGGCATTATTTTCTAACCATATGCTTTGTGTCATGCTGGGGATTATATAACTTTTTGTTTTTATCAAAATGGTACCCTTTTGGTTTAAGTTACATCAGGCTTTTCTTAAATTTACAATTTAAAATAATTACTTATAAAACAGAAGCAAAACTAGTGGGCCTAATAAAATAGAAAAATATATTTAAAAAGATACGTTTCTTTCTAGTGTTTTTTTTTTTGCCACTTTACATTTGACAGATTTATAATAAAAGTGAATTATTTCCTTCTACAACTAAGTTGGTATGAAAGTGAGAAAAATAGACTGCTATATTTACAAATGCTTGGTGTATTATCATAGCTAGAGTCTCAATTTCCAAAATATACAGTAAATATGCTCATTGGAGTCTTTTGAATTCAAAGGTTAGGACTTGGAATTTTAGGACAATAGATCTTTGGTCACCACAGTTCTTTTGTTCTTTTAAATTATTAAGATTAAATCACTAAGATTATTGAATATAATTAAAACTTGGCAAGGGCAAGAGTTCTACTGCTACTCTGTGTATTTAAAAGTTTTGCAGAAATGTACACAGGTAAATTTAAAGGAAGGCATAATATCTCAAAGAACTCCAGTATTATTAAAAAAAAACAAATTTAAAAAATGGCATTAGAGTGGAGATTTTCGGAGCTGAGAGTCTTTAAAAGGCTGCCAAATAGGCAGGTGCGAATTTTAGGACAATTATTTCTAACAGATCAAAGCGTTTAAGTGATTCAGTGTTTTTAACTATTTCCCCACAAACGAGAATTTAGTTTCACACATTGATTTAGCCCGCATTTCTGGAGTGGGCATGATCAATTTTTATTCTAAGCTTTATTAAACAACTGTTCCCTATCTGAAGAATTTGTAACTTACACACCCATTTCAAGGTGTGCGCATGCACACGCACATTTTTCTTTTTATTGGTACTGTTAAACAGGTAAGTTATGAAATCTACCCACTATTTTACCAATTTCAGGCCCAATTTCAGAAACAGCAGCTTCCTCAGCAAAACAGCATTTTTCACAAGTAGGAAATACTGTTTCCTGACATCATAAAACCTGATGGTGGTCTTTCCTGATACCTTCTTGAAGGTGATACGAGTTAGAGGAGTAACTAAGGCCTGACTCTGTGCAGGGGGAGAGATGGTGGTCAAGAAACTGCTGCTTACCGCAGTGGAGTCTTTCTTCACTGCTTCCAGGTCATATTCCACTTGGAAAAGGTGTCCGTCTGGGGAAAACACAATGATTGCCCACTCATACCTAGATGCCATTATACAGGGCTACAATGACGCAGACTGCGAACCTGAAACTACTGCAGGTGAGGCCTGTCTAGATTCTGCTCCAACCACCGCATGCTTCCCGGAATGATTGCGCATGTGCGTCTGGATTCTGCCTGGAAGTACTGACCCACGTGGCTTAAGAGGTTGTCCGGAAGTTCCCACTCACTCTTCACCTTTTCTCACTGGGCCTCTCTTTCTCCCCCATTGCAGGGCGCTAGTCTATGCTGGCAGTTGTCAGTGTACCAATCCATTCTTCGTAGCTGCTCTATATATTCCAGTTTTCCCACACGGTGCAACATTCCAGTTATAAAAAAGACATTAAAGATAAGGGAGTAATGGTGAGAACTTAAAAGATCATATAGCTTTGATTTTGAAAACCTATTAGTCAGTGTTAAGTTTTAACCTTTTCTTTTTTTAACCTTTTCTATTTCTAAAATAGAAATATTTAAAAATTTGCAACAAAGCATTCTGAGGTTAAACTGTATATAAGGATAACCAACATTAAATGGCGCCTGGTAGATACAGTCAGGCAAGTTTACTACTCTTATTTTACGTGTATTGTTTAATATATGTTCTTTTCCATGAGGGAGACTAAACTTGGAGAAACCAAATTTAGCTTAAAAAAAAAAAACCCACAAAAGAGGAAAATTGGAATTTGATTTCCTCAAAACAGTATTAGGAGTGAAAAAACCGTATTACTCATCTTAATGATATTAAAAAGTTATAATTTCTTGCATATAAAATGAGTTGTTTTGGTTTAATGGGCAAATTCTTAGAAAAACAAAACTGACACGAATAAAAGAATGTCTCAAATGTTCTAAGTCTGTTAAATTTTATACCCATAACTAAATATTGTAAAAAAAAAAAAGAAGCACTTGACCCAGAAGATGTCATCATTGATGAATCCTATATAGAAATCACATCAGTCTTTACCTTCATCACAAAAAATAGACTTCCATTCTTGTCTTATGAAACAATATAGCATTAATGACAAAGTTGCTACTAAAAGAAAGAACAATTATAGACCAATTTCTTTCATAAACATGTATGCAAAAATCATGCAAAATATTAATAGAGATGAGCAATATACAAAAAGATATATATTACATGTATATCACAACCTTTATTCTAAAAAGCAATCCATTAATTCACAGGATTTGTAATGGAACAGGATTTGTAAAACCACTGCAAGGGATCATGTATCTGGCTCACTGTGGTGCCTGATTTTGTAAATAAAATTTGCTGAAACACACCTATGCCCATTTTTTGGTATATTACCTATTATTGCTTTCCTGCCACAATGGCAGAATTTCATAATTGCTGTAGAGCACGTATGGCCTACAAGACCTAAAATATTTGTTATCCGATTCTTTGTAGAAAGTTTGTTGAATCTTGAAATAGAGGTACAATTTTTTCCTTAGTAAGCATAAATAAGTATTTCAAAACAAATTATGCTCTCTTACAATATAGATTCATGATATAAGAATAGAATTTTTTTGAATTTGCTAAGACACTAAAAATTCTTGAGAAAACATATTTGATAGTTAAGTGTTTGGACTCTCTTCATTTAGCAAGAGAGGTGAGAGTGCCTGTTACCATTAATTCAACTGTCTTTTAAGCAATATTAGACAAAGAAAAAAATAAAAACCATAAGTATTGAAAAGGAAATAGATTATTATTTTAGATGTTCTAGTTGTGTGTATAATAAAGAGTAAAATGTACATTATAGATAAATCCCTAGAATTAGTAAGTGAATTTATAAAGGCTGGTTGACATAACAAAACAAATTGTTTTCTACAAATCATAAACAAGTAATTAGAAAATAAATATTTTGATCATGTTCACAAGTATATTTCCAGGAAATATATATAGACTTACATATATAGAAGTCTATGTAGACTTGTCATAAAATATTATTGGAAGAATCTATAGAAGATCTGAATAAGAGAGGTACTATATACCTAATTCTTTTTTTTTTTTTTTGAGACTAGGTCTCGCTATTTTTGCGCGTGGAACCGCAGGTACTCAAGCAATCCCCAGCTTCAGCTTCCCAGGTAGCTAGGATTACAGGCGCGCACCACCATGCCCAGCTGTATTTTGGGACTAGGTCTCACTGTGTTGCGGAACTTGAACCGCGGGACTTGAACCACAATCCCCAGGCCCCACCGCAACTCCCGAAGCTGTTACTTACAAGCACGCGCCACTGTGTTTGGCCTATATACCTAATTCAACCAGCCTTTATAAATTCACTTACTAATTCTAGGGATTTATCTATAATGTACATTTTACTCTTTATTATACACACAACTAGAACATCTAAAAATAATCTATTTCCTTTTCAATACTTATGCTTTTTATTTTTTCTTTGTCTAATATTGCTTAAAAGACAGTTAAATTAATGGTAACAGGCACTCTCACCTCTCTTGCTAAATGAAGAGAGTCCACTTAACTATCAAATATGTTTTCTCAAAAATTTGACTACTCAATCTAGAAACTCAATTCAATATCTACCATAATTTCAATATTTTTCCCTTATGGTATTTCTTGATTAATTTCTTTTTTAAAAATTAAAAAAAAAATTTTCTCTGTTAACAGTAAAGATGAAATTGAGGGAGATTACACTAAATAGCTCTCTACAACCTGTGCTTTCTCCTAGTCTCTTTCCATCCTGGAACTTTCAAGAGAAAAATCAAACCTCTATCCAGACAAGATAAAATAAAACTCACCATCTCCTGGAAGGAAAAAAAGAAGTATTATGCATCAAAGAAGATAACCTTATGTCATTTGCAGCAATATGGATGGCGCTAGAAGGAATCATGTTAGCGGAAATAAGTCAGAAAGAAAAAGAGAAATATGGGAAGGTCTCACTTATACGAGGGATTTAGGAAAAACAGACAAGAAAAAAATAAAACTGCCAAAAATATAGAACTGAAATACAGAGTAGGAGAGGGGGAGCAATATAAGGGAGGGGGAGGCAGTATAGCAAAAAATGGGCGTAGCTATGTTTCAGCAAATTTTATTTATAGGGGAGGGGTGGGCACCAAAGACTGAGATTGTTCATGGGTGATATGGTAATGGGAGAACCTTGGGGTAGACAATGATTTAATATATATATATATATATACATATACACACACACATATATATATATGTGCAATCAACAAAAAAATAAAGCTAAAAAAACATACAAATATTTTGCTTTAAAAAATTAAATTTTTAATTGATGCACATGTATATATTTTTCACATCATTGTATACCAAGGTTCTCTCACCACCTTGTCACCCATTATACGTTAATTAAATTTTAAGTTTCATGTAGTATGAGTTTTTATAAATATCTGCCTGTATAACTGAGATCACAGCAGAAATAGATTTTTATCATTCCACACTGTTCCCTTGTCTTTATAATGGCAACATTCCCATCCATGTCTCTAGTCCACCATTAATCTACTTCATATGATATTAAATTCATTTTTCCTTATTTTGGTTTTTATAGAGATGGAGTCAGCTGTTCTACTCTTTTGTGTCTGACTTCTTTTATGCAACCTAGTACTTGAGATTCATCCACTTTGTTATATGTATTAATAGCTCAATACTTTTTATTTCTGAGTATTCTGTAGTATACCATAATTTACTTGTTTATCACGATCAATTTATTTATTCATTCACCTGTGTTGAATATTTGGGTTCTTTGACATTTTTTTTTTTGTCAAAGGTACCTTTGTGTGACAATACATTTCCATATCCTTTATATAAAGGGTAAACACCAAAAAGTGTAATTGCAGGATTATATGGTATTATATTTAACTTTATAGTAATAACTAATTGTTTTTTAGAGTGGTTATATCACTTTTCACCCCTATTAGCACTACATGGGTGTTCCAGTTGGTTAACATACTCTCTAAAATTTTACTTTCTTTTTTAATTTTATCCTTTTTGGTGAGTACATAGAAGTTCTCAGTGTGGATTTCATTTGCATTTCCATGTTGATTAGTGATGGAGAACAATGTCTCATGTATTTGTCATTTATTCATATATGATCACTGTGTCATGTCTTTAAAACTTTTACCCACTTTTTCTACTAGGGTTGTTTGTCTTATTATTGAGTTGTAAAGGTTCTTCATATAGTCTGGATATAAATTATGCATTTTCATGTTTCTTAAGTTTGTTTTCTCCTAGGTTATGGCTTGCTTTTTTACCTTATTACATTATCTTTGGAGAGCAGAGTATTAAATTTAATGAAATGTAATTTATCAATTTTTCACCCTTTTTTGTGTCAAATCTAAGAAATATTTGTTTCACTCATGGTCATAAAGATTTTTCTATTCTTTTGCAGAAACTTTATTGTTTATGTTTTTACACTTAGTTGTAAATTTTTATTTAAAATTATCTTTTGCGTATATAAAGATAAGTTAAATGTTCATTTTAAATAACATGAGTATTTAGTTGTTCCCTAAACAAATCCATTGGCATCTTGGCATTTTTATTAGTTTTCTATAGTTGCTGAAATATATTACCACAAACCTGGTGGCTTAAAACAGAGACTTGATCTTCAACTTATAGCATGAAAATTTTCCAAGAGTACATTTCATTACTTTAGAACATTTCTAGTCTTAGAGTATGTATTTTTTATTAGATTATTAAATACAAATCTTATCCTTGTTTAGTAATTTATAATATCTCATTGCTGTTACAGATTTTGCATGTTAAAATTGTGAATGTAAGACAATCATTTAGCAGAGTAACTGTGCATAATGAATAATGCTAAATAAATAAACACCTTGTTATTTCTAAGTCTTTTAGATAGAGCAGCTGTTTTTCAGGAAGGTTAGTGAGATGCAGAAATGGTCAGTTCAGTATCATGCCTTAGATCGAAGAACTTAGCACTCCAAACCTGTGCAATTATTATAGTGAATTAGATTGCCTAGAGTTTCACCCAGACACTAATTCTTATTTAATATATAGTTTTTTAATTGATTGCATCTATATATACATACATGTTTACATACATAACACATCCTTGTCTAACCCAAGGCCCTCCCATCACCCCATCACCCATGCACCGTCTTAATCTCCTGTACCATCTACCTCTCCAATCTCACCCTCTTCCTCCTCTCTGTTCTATACATCAGTTTTGTTGACAGTTTTAAAATATTTTTTGTCTGAGAAATAATGGAAATAAAAGCAGAAATAAATAATCTAGAAATCAAAAAGACTACCCAGAAGATCAACAAAACCAATAGCTGGTTCTTTGAAAAAATAAATAAAATTGATAAATTCCTTGAAAACCTCACAAAGAAAAGAAGAGAGAACACTCAAATAAGCAGGATCACAAATGAAAGAGGAGATATTACAACGAACACAGTAGAAATCCAAATAATCAAAGATTACTATGAACATCTATACGCAAACAAATACAACTACATGGATGAAACTGACAGATTCTTAGAAAGATATGGCTACCCAAAACTGAACAATGAAGAAATAGAGAACTTAAACAAACCATTCTCAAATAGTGAAATTGAAGCAGTCATCAAAACTCTCCCTAAAAACAAGAGTGCATGACCAGATAGCTTCACAAATGAATTCTACCAGGCATTCAAAGATGAAATAACAACTGCACTACTGAAATTTTCCCAAAAATTGAGAAACAAGAAAAACTGCCGAACACATTCCTATGAAGCAAAGATTACACTCATACCAAAACCAAATAAAGATAACACCAAAAAAGAAAGCTATAGACCAAATTTCATAATAAACACGGATGCAAAAATATTAAACAAAATACTGGCAAATTAAATCCAATAATGAATAAAAAGCATTATTCACCATGACCAAGTGGGATTTATCCCAGGGGCACAGGGATGGTTCAACATCCGGAAATCAATTAACATAATTAACATAATCAATTAACATAATCAATCAATCAATTAACACCACATCAACAAAGAGAAAATCAAACACCATATGATCATATCAATAGATGCCGAGAAAACATGGATAAAGCCCAATGCCTGCTCATGATAAAAGCTCTTGAAAAATTCGGGATAAAAGGAACATACCTCAATATAATAAAAGCTACAGCAAACATCATCCTAAATGGGGAAAAACTAAAAATCATTTCAATTAAGATGTGTAGCCAGGCAAGGATGCCCACTCTCGCCATTACTTTTCAACATTGAACTGGAAGTTCTAGCTAGGGCAATAAGGCAAGAGAAAGACATTAAAGGGATACAAATCAGGAAAGAAGAATTGAAGCTATCATTATATGCAGATGATATGATTCTCTATATAGAGAACCCCAAAACATCCCCAGAAAAACTACTTGAAACAATAGACTAGTTCAGTAAGGTAACCGGTTACAAAATCAACACACAGAAGTCAGTAGCTTTCCTATATGCAAAAAGCCAAGTAGAAGACAAAGAAATTTAAAAAAATCACCTCATTTACCATTGCACCAAAAAAATTAAATACCTGGGAACAAACCTAACAAGACACATGAAAGATCTATATAAAGTAAACTTTGAAAGACTGCTAAAAGAGATAAAAGAAGACATAAGGAAATGGAAAGACATATCCATCTCCTGCTCATGGATTGGAAGAAGTAACATCATCAAAATGGCTATCCTACCTAAAGCAATCTACAGAGTCAATGTAATCCCTATAAAATTCCAATGTCATATTTTAAAGAGATAGAACAAAATTACAGAAATTCATCTAGAGTAACAAAAGACCCGGAATATCAAAAAGCCTCCTGACCAAAAAAGAGAGAATGGAGGTATTACTATTCCAGACTTCAAATTATACTACAAAGCCATAGTAATTAAAATGTCATGGTACTGGTACAAAAAAACAGACCATCAGATCAATGGAACAGAATTGAGTACTTGAAATAAAACCACACATATATAGTTAACCAATCTTCGACAAAGGAGTGAAAAACTTACATTGAAACAAAGACAACCTCTTCAATAAATAGTGCTGGTAAAACTGGACCAAGACATGCAAAAAAATGATCCAAGACACCCTCCTAATACCACGTACAAAAACCAACTTAAAATAGATAAAAGATTTGGAAGTAAGACCCGAAGTCATAAAATACATAGAGTAAAACTTGGGCAAAACCCTCCATGAATTACAGTTGAGAAATCCATTTCTGGGTACATCTACAGATGGCAAAAAAAAAAAAAAAATGAAGTAAAACAAACAGCTGTGATTATATCAAACTAAAAAGCTTCTGTACAGCAAAGGAGATAACAGAGAAAACAAAAAGAAGCCCAACCGACATGGGAAAAGTTTTGCCCTTCACAAAAGTGATAAGGGTTTGATAATACAAGTTCACAAGGAACTCACACAACTTAGAAAAACCAAAACAGAAACTCAGTCAAAAAAATGGGGAGAAGAACTGAAAAGACACTTCTCCAAAGAGGAAATACAGATGCCCAACAGGCACGTGAAAAATTGCTCAATATCACTAACAATCAGGGGACTACAAATCAAAACCACAATGAGATACCACCTTACGCCAGCCAGAATGGCCCCACATTAAAAAAACGGACAACAACAAGGGCTGATGTGGATGTGGAGAGAAAGGAACACTCTTACACTGCTGGTAGGAATGTAAACTAGTCCAGTCACTATGGAAAGCTGTGTGGAGGATGCTCAAACTAATGAAAATGGAACTACCATTTGACCCAGCAATCGCTTTTGTGGAAATCTACCCAAAGGAGACCTCAATACTTATACAAAGAGACACCTGTACTCGGATGTTTACTGCAGCACCATTTATAATTGCAAGGACATGAAAACAACCCAAGTGTCCCACAACAGACAAATGGATGAAAAAGATGTGGTATCTACACACAATGAAACATTATTCATTATTTAAAAATCACAAATTTGATGAATTTATGGTAATATGGATGTACCTAGAAGAAATCATATTAGCAGAAACAAGTCAGAAAGAAAAAGACAGAAACCAAATGGTTTCACTAATATATGGGACATAGGAAAAACAAACAAAAGGCCAGGAGGAAAAGTCCAAACAAGCTACCAACCAAAATAAAGAACACAACTGGGGAGAGGGGGAGGAAGGGGAACTGTCAGGTTATTTAATAAAAAATGATGATAAAATGACTTAGCTTTAATAAATTTTTAAAAATAAAAAGCTTTTCCGTGTCTATTTGTTTTCCCTATATCCCTCTAATAATTGAGACCATTTCATATTTGCTTTTCTTTCTAATTCTGCTAATATGATTCCTTCTAGATCCAACCATATTGCTGCAAATGAAATGAGTTTGTTTTCTTTGACAAATAGTAGTTCATTGTGTAAATATACCATATCTTTTTCAGCTATTCATCAGTTTTGGGGCATTTGGGTTGTTTTCATATCCTGGCTATTGTAAATAGTACTGCACTAAACATCTTCGTACAGGTGTCTTTTTGAATTAGTGTTTTTGATCCTTTTTGTAGTTTCCCAGTAGTAGGTTTGCTGGAATCAATGATAATTCCATTTTCAGTTGTTTGAGAGTTCTCCAAACAACTTTCCAAAGAGGCTGAACCAGTGCCAACAGCAGTGTAAGAGTGTTCCTTTTTCTCCACATCCAGGCCAACAACTTGTTGTTGCTTGTTTTTTTTTTTTTTTGATATAGGCCATTCTTCTTGTGTAAGATGGTATCTCAGTGTTGTTTTGATTTGCATTTCCGTGATTATTAGTCATGTGGAGCACTTTTTCACATACCAATTGGATATTTTATTTCCTCTTTGGAAAAGAGTCTTCTTAGATGTCCTCATTTTTTTTTTATTGGGCTTTTTGTTTTCTTTTTGTTAAGTTGTGTGAGTTCTTTGTGGATCTTTTGTTATTAGACCATTATCACTTGTATGTAGGGCAAAATTTTTTTTGCATTGGATTTGGTTTCTTTTTGGTTATTGTCTGGTTTCTATTTGGTTATTGTTATTTTGGTTATTGTCTCTTTTGCTGTACAAAGATTTTTTGTTTGATGTAGTCCCAGCTGTTTATGTTTAGACACTAATTTTTTTAAAGCAATACTATCCTATAACATAAATCCCACACTATAATTGATTCAGCTCCCCTTTAATTTATTCAATATTTGACACTGTGAGAAAAGATGGAGATGCCCCAGATAAACGTTATAGTCTAGATGAGATTTTCTGTAGTATTGGAGAAGGTGGTTTGTTCTTGCTTGGAAAATGATTATATATATATAGATATATATATACATATATCTATGTATATATGTATAGATATATATCTATACATATATATGTATATATATGTATCTATACATAGATATATGTATATATATATCTATATATATAAAACAATTATATATATGTGTGTGTGTGTGTGTATACACCGTTCTCCTTATAGTCCTGAAATCTGTCAAAACCACTATTCAAAATGACTCATCAAATGCCATGGAGACAGTGAGCAGAAATATTTTGAAAGATATTACCTGAGGGGTTTTGCTATGAGCCCAATTATTAACAGACAGGCTTGGTCTTTGCTTTCCCAATGTATTCTAAGAATTTATGGCAGCACTGAGCCTTAAGATATCAGAAAGTTTGATAGTACAGATACTCTTAATTATAATGCAGTAAGTATTAAAGAAATACTTATATGAAAATGATCATGATTATCTGCTCATGAATGGCATTTTTGTTGGTAATTTTTAACACCTAATTATAAAGTTTAACTAAATATGCATATTCCTGGATCACTTTACTTTATGTATTCATTGAAATACATTTAACAAGTACAAACAACTATATATGAAACAAACTTAAAATGAAAACATTTGAAAATCAAACAAACAATTTTCTTACCTCTTTTATCAATTGCATCTATTGTCATGGGTATGAATATTCAAGAAATGTTTTTGCAGATTATTTAGTTAATGAGTCACTGTGTATATTTTATTAGGGTTACTTTAAAAATCCTTTTGTCTATGTGACCCTGTCAGTTTCTTAAGCCATCTCAAAATTTATCAAAGTTATCTTAAGCCATCTCAAAAATTATCAAAGTAACAGGACTGATTTTTCTGGCTGGGTAGAAGGTTATATTTAAATTCCAAGCATCAGAGTGGGCCAACTTTCCATAGTCATTCCCCATTTCTTTCTTAACTAAGTACTGGCAACTAGATTACCAGTCTTTTCCCAACTCTGCTAGTGTTCAATCTGGGTCTTTGGATTCCTTCATTTCAAAGCTAATGGAAGTGAACAAAATTTAGTAAGTTCCCCTATTTTCCTCCTAACTTATGACTCTTAGTTATAAAGTCTCCAAAGTTCTAAGAAAGTTCCTCCAGGCTTCAACCTTTCGTTTCGTTCTGAATTTTCTACTTTTCCAGGTCAAGCTGACTGATTGGGTTTACCAAGGAAGCTTGAGGGTAACGTTGGGTCCTTTAAATATGTCTGCTCTCAAAGAGATCATTTGTATTTCTGGTTGGACCTTTACACTAATGCTTCCCAACTGTTCTCATGTGATGGGCACATAAAATATAATGGCATTTTTATGACACACATGGTATCACAGAAAAGGTTGTAGTTATTCATGCCCAGAGGCTGTGGGTACCCTGGGTCCTACCCTGCTATTGTGAAGGAATACAATACTTTGGCAGACCTATAGCCTATTTTCTGTGGATTTCCTATTTCGTTGTTGGAGAGGTATAATTTAAACAAAGAAGGCATCTATCTCTGGGTACCTACTTGGAATAGGAGTTCCCTGGGAAACTTTTTTTTTTTTGAACCAGGATACAGAAAATTCAGAGAACTATTTCTACAGTTTCCTTTTGTTCTTTTAAGATTTTGGTGCTGTCAAGCAGCAGGACTATTCTTCATTTTGCTTCTGAAATAGTTTTCTTTATTTTAATTTTACTATATAAGATTTGTTTATATTTCTTATTTTTTTCTCGCCTTTGGGTGTTCTTCCCTCCTCCCCTTCCCCTAGTCCCCACCTCTGGTCACTCCATCTCTTCTTTCACTGCCAGTTGTTGGTCAATTTTTAGTCCATTGGTTACTTTTCTTTCCTCGAGCAGTGTTCTATTACCAGGTGTAGATGTGTTTTCCTGGGACACAATGACCTGGGCTTAGTTTTCCAGGTGTAACTTTGTTGCGGGTAGCCAGTTCATATGTGTTTGAATCCTTTCAGTGCCTCTTCCTTCTTACTGGTTGTCTTCTGTCACATTTTGCTTCTTTGCTTTGTAGTTCTGGTCACTGGCGCTAGGAGCGTTTCTCCCAGTGATGTTCATGTAAAAAGTTTCTTGATCGGGATAGGCCCTGGAGGACGGCTGTTCCAGTTTCATAGTGGAACTGCTTCCTGTCTCTGTAGCCTTCCTTTCCATTTGAAATGGGAGGGTGTCTAGTTTGCACCGAAGGCATCGCTGAACTGTAAATTCCATTTCCCATCTGTGGAAACCTCAGTGGCTATATTTCAGAGACAGTTATTCTCACAGTCCTGTGTCCCATGGTTCTGGGCTTTCCTTTTTTTGCCTCACCTCCATCTTCATATCTACCGTTGTATCTACCGTTGATTTAGTAATTTAGTTGTTCCTGGTGAGGACTGACTGGATTTGGAGAAAACCAGAGGGGTAATAACCCCTACAACCAATACAACCCCCCTCACCTCCACGTTGGCCCACGTGCCAGGCAGTTTTCACCACCCTCTCTTTCCTCCCCTTCCCCCACCATTCTGGAGGGGGCTGCGTGGAAGGGCAGAGCCTCCAGGGACATAGTTGTCCCAG
>PVHY01003896.1:57955-101134 GCA_004024945.1 Uropsilus gracilis
CGCCTACTCATATGCCCACCCACGTGATGGGGGCCTGGGACTGGGCTGGGCCCACCCACCTCTCCCCCCTAGTCTGAAGGGGGCTGCGTAGGAGGCTAGAGCCTCTTGGGCTAAAGTAAACTTAAACTACTGATGTGTTTTTGTGCAGAATCAAGCCATGAAGATGAAAGCCAGGTGGCCATAATGTTAATAATGGATAAAAGTTCCTGTTCTAATTCAATAGTTTTTATAATACCAGTGTTTTTGCAAGGTTTAAGTTAGTGAAAATACAATTGACAAGTATAACTGCTGTTAGGATTATGAATTTATTCCCCCTTATTCTTAGGATGACTTGAGTCTTTTCATAACGCGAGTCTTAAAAAGGTGAGAACTTCCCACCCTCACTCAAGTGAACTGAGTTCTTCTTTCTGTGGAGCTTCCTCGTTTGCTAATCTTAGAACTAGATTGGTTTGTTTTCTGGTGTCAGTTTTAGTAGTCTAAAAATTCTTGAGAGCGGGTCACATATATGACTTGTTCACAGTTGTATCTTAAGTGTCCAGTAGAACACACCTAAACTGGCTGAAAGAAACAGAGTAGTGATCTTTTTTTTGACGGACATTTACTTGCAACAACAACAACAAAATTAAATATGTATCTATTTTCCCGGCTTATTGTATATATAAACCGAGGAATTGATTTTAAGTGTCATTGATGTTGGGTGATAATGTTGGGTATATACTTTTTTCCTTTGTGCTACATGGAAGTCTAAATTTACAAAGAAAAAAACCTATGGCAACAGATTACCTTCATTTGCCCATGTTGCTTCCATAATTTGAAAGCTTTAGTTTTGCTTTCTCACACTGACTTGAAGCCTGGCATTTACGGCCTAATTCACAGTCACTCAGTATTTAATTGGAGAGTGGTGGTGCTCTATTGCAAAACTTAATTCCAAAGACCCAACAGAAGAAATGGAGCCACATTTCTGCCTAGGGTTTGTCCCAAGTGGCGAACCCCTTTCCACTGGTCGTTCCAGCTGACCCACTCCCAGAGTGGGAACACCGCCTTCGTTGTTGATTTCGGGTTGGTCTGACTTCCACTTGTTAGGCACGACTTAGTGCGTGTGCGAAGCTGTGAACTCGGCGGTGCGCTCTTGGGCGTAGCCGAGCCTTTTAAACTAACGAATCCGCGCTCAACCAGCCCTTCCATCTCGGCTCTGGGCAGATGCTCTACGCTTTTGCGCGAAGTCCCAGATTCTGATCTCCCCTCTCCCGCGTTCCCAGCCTACTCCGGCTGGCACGTCTTCTCAGGAGGGGCGAGGATAAAGTTGGAAAAACTGACCTAGAGCTACAGCAGCGCGCTGAAGCCCAGCGCCAGGGACCGCGCGGAGCGCCGGGGAGGGAGGCAGTTTGCCACCGCGCGAAAGGGGCGGGTCGGCTGGGCCGCTCGCATTTCCTGTGACAGGGGCTGTCCCAGCCTCTCCCTCTCCCGCGGCGGCGGGACCATTTCCTGAATCGCTGAAGCGGAGGGAGGACTGGGGCACGGCCCCACCATTAGCTCATACAGACGGGGGGGCGCCGGGGAGAAAAGGTAGAGGGGGAGAAGGTGGTCAAGAGCAGGGAAATTCCTCCAGGCCTGTGCCTCCAAGTGACACTCAGTCACAGCTCGTTGAGGGGCCTGAGTTCCTCTTCAGGCCTGAACGGCGGCAGTTTGTTCGACGCCGCAGCATCCCCCCTCCCCGCATTCCCGAGGTGGTTCAGTCCGGGAGGCCGGCGTCTCTCCCCCAGTTCGCCGTTCACCAGGAGCGCTCGGGACTTGCCAGTAGTGGTGACGGCGGCAACATGTCTGTGGCGTTCGCAGCCCCGAGGCAGCGAGGCAAGGGGGAAATCACTCCCGCTGCGATCCAGAAGGTGAAACCTGCCGGGGGCGGGGGTGCCAGACTTATCCCGCCTTTGGGAGACAGCTGGGGCTGGGCCGGGACTGGGCCGGGCCGGGGCGAAGGCGGGCCTGCTGTGAGGCTGTTGTGTGGGCACCCGAGCCGCGGCTGGTCCTGAGTGGGTGGCGGAAGCGGACGAGCCGCTTGGCTCCGGGCGTCCTTCCCGCCTTCGGGCTCTGGGTTACAGCCACCAAAGCCCAAGTAACCGCTGCCCGATTTCTCTAGGGATGGGGCGGCATTCGGATGGCGGGGCGCGTGCGCTTGGCGGCGACGGCCGCGCGGGGAAGGACTATTCGCCGCAGCCCCCGGCCGCCCCGCGCGTCGCTCCCGAGTTACTTTGGCGTCGCCCCGCCCAGCGCGGCGGCGACGCTGGCGAGCGACTCAATCTCGGGTCGCCGGAGGCCGAGGGGAAGCCGGGGGCTCCTCGCCGCCCTCCGCCGCGCTGCAAACTACGCGGGAGTCGGGACGCTTTCGGGGGAGCTTGGGGGACGCCGCGAGGGAGAGGCCCGTGGACTTGGCTGCTTTCGTAATCGCCGTCCCCTGTACGGATGCATTTTTATCCCCTTCCATCAGTAGCAAAGAATTCATTAAGTCTGGGCGCGGAGGCTGCCGTGATGAGTCCAGGTGCCTGCCTTCATGGCGTTTACAGTCTGGTAGTGGAGACTCTGATCGTCGTGACCATTTGGAGAAGTGGTAAATACACGGAGCTGCGTCTCTAAGAGCTGCCGCCGTCGCGGCTCTTACTGCCATTTGAGGACCCAAAAGTTCTTCATTGTCTTCGACTTCTGTTGCCTATGAGCCAGGCAGCGTTCTGACTCTCACTCCACCAGACTTTGGAAAGTTCTCACTATATTTAGCAGTGTGCTTTTAATGTTTGTTTTGCGTGATGCACTGAAGTGAGGATGAACGCTGAAGAAAAGTCAACTTTCCGTGCCACTCAAGTCACCATTCTTATGCCCAGTAGATTAAGTTGATCGGTTTCTGTTTGCTGTCATTAATTCGACGTTTGTCGAACTGTTGCTTTGTTTTAGGAAGGAACTGACTTGACAGTACTTGGGATTGCAGCGCTTTCAAATGGTCGGCTGAGCTAAGCCTATAAATGACTTCCAAGTATATAAATGCAAAAGGTGGCTCCTTAGGGATTCAATTTTCATTTTTTTATTTTTAGACTGTTGAAAAGTTTAGAGTTTTTCTTTTTTTCTATTAAGAGTTTTTCTTTCATAGATCTTATGTGATTTATCCTGTGCGATTAATTCGGGAGTCTCATCAGTTATGTTTAATTCTATGATCAGAAGAGAAAATAGATTCCAAATTAAGTACATCACTCTACTCTGAGAATTTGATATTGGAGTGGAGACAGTCTCGCAAGTGAAGTGTTTTGGGTTGAGAGGATAATGTCACGAAATCCTTAAATTGATGATTAATGTTATTTTAAGGTCATATCTTTTGGCATCCGGTGATTTTGCAAGAAGTAACTGCTTTTTTGGAAGCACATGTTATTTTTCTCCAACAAGAGAAGTTCATGGTTCATATGCAAAAATTCACAATGTTAAATGGATTTTCATTTTTAACTAAAAGTTACATTAAATTAGTGCGAAATGGAATTATGGTGGGTCCCGCTTAAAGAGTGGGAGTAGTTTCAAGATCCTCAGTGGGTACCCGATAGTTCTGAACCCTATTATACTATGTTTTTTCCTATGTATCCAAACTTATGGTAAAGTTTAATTCGTAAATTAAGCATAGTAAGACTTTAGCGATGATAATATAGTAAGATAAAACAGCTTTAATATACTCTGAGAACTTTGTGAATGTGGTCCCTCTCAAAATAGCTATAGGCAATATTTTCCAATTGAATTTAGCCACATAAGGGTGAACTACTGCATACTTTGTGTGGGATAGATTGTACAGTTTCTAGAGGAATATCTGTCAACTCCTGTGCATTGATTTTACAGATTAATCTGAACCCTAAAATCTCAAGTGGTTTACATAAGGTAGCAAAACTAAAACTAAAACTAGGTCACTAAGAGTAAAACTAAACCACCACTAAAACTAACTGGCCTTTTAATTGCTACAGTGGTACTTTTTCCTCAGTGACACTTTGCTTCTTTGCTTACATGTATTATTGAACCATTAAAACCATTATTACTTTGCATTTTTATGAGAGAATGATAAATTGATTTATTTATTTAAAAGCTTTTTGCTTTTAAACTTTTAGGATAATTATAAGATAAGCTCATAAAATCTGCAGTAAATATATGTGCACAGAAATAATTGGAAACTAAACAGTTACTTTCCAAGCCACCTGGGCTGAAGTTTTCTTGTAGATGCATCATTGTGGATAAGCAGAGGACTTTTTTTTTTTTTACTATTGCAAGTCATTGGAATGGTGCTAAACCAGCTGGGACCCTTAACTTTCATTCTTAAAGGCCAAGTCTTCTGTGACAGCAGAGGTAACTACATGTTCACATACAAAAGAAACTCCAATTTTTCCCTGGACTTAATGTAATTCAAGGGAGAGACACTGGAATCTTAGAATATAAGTGTTGAAAAAAATTAAATTATTGTGTAAATGTGGTATTATCCCAAAGTGTAAAACAGATTTTTTTGTGGTGAGATAGCATATGTATAAGGAAGACCTGAATGGAGTGACTTATTCTTTAAGATTTCTAGAAATCTGAAGGATTAAATAATTTTTTTCTTATTATACTGTATTTGCAATAATATTTTTCTTATTTTATTTCAGATGTTGGATGAAAATAACCATCTTATTCAGTGTATAATGGACTATCAGAATAAAGGAAAGACCTCAGAGTGTTCTCAGTAAGATTGATATGAAAAATTTTTTAGTTATTTTTCTGCATTCTTTACTTTTTTAAATAAAAACTTTATTGAGGAGCCATACAATTCAGAAGCCATACAATTGATCTAAATTGTTTAATTTAGTGATTTTTTTATATAATTGTTTCAATTGTACTTCCATCTCATCACCTTTTAGAATATTTTCATCATTCTTTGGGGAAATCTTATACCTGCTAGCTGTCATTTCCTCTCCCTCCCTCCCAATCTTTCACCCCCTTGACAGCGACTGGTCTGCTTTCTGTGTAGGTATTTATATTTCCACTTGTGAATAATGCCATTATGAACATGCATGCATGGTATTTGTGTGATATTTCTTGATTTTTACAAAAGAATATTCTTTGGGATGGAGTTAACTACCAGTTATTTTACTTCTTAGCTTGCATTATGAAACCATGATTTCACATTTATGTACAGTCCGTTTGTGGAAAAGTTATATCTTCATACGTACAGGATATTTAATTGCATTTACATATGTAGCTGAGAAAACTCTGCTTATACCTAGTAAACAGAGAATAATAATCACGCATAGGAAATGAACTTAGTATTCTGAAATGATGGGTCTCAAGAATATGGACAGTATTTCTTAATAGTGTACAATATCATGTAACAAATTAAATTTTTTTCAAAAGCCTCTGTAAACAAAATTGTCCAGTAAAAATATATTGTAATTCTATATTTGCTATACCAGACACATTTAATGAATATAGAAAGAAGTTGGTAAATCAGTTTTATATTTTACTTAACCCATTATTTTAAAAATAATATCACTTTAATATACAATAAGTATAAAAATATTAGCAAGAACGTCTTTAAGTTCTTGCTACATCTTATCCTCCAAATCTGTTGTCTGTCTTACTCTAGTAACACATTTTACACTAGCCACATCTTAGTTTGTCTGGTGACTGCTGTGTTGGACAACATAGCTCTAGAATATTTAATTCTAGAAGTTTTATTTATTATCCCAATATTTATTTTTTTAGGACACATCTATTTTCCTATAGATTTTAGACATATTTTTTGTAACAACCCTGGCACCTACTATTAGACTCTTTTGCAGTGTTTATCTTTTGTTGTTTCTAAATACATTTCCTTCATTTACTTTTGAATCTTTGTCCATTAGTTTGTCTTTTTCACCTCTGTTTAAAAGTTTTTTTGAATTAAAAATTCATGGTCATTATGACAAGAAAAATGAACTATGAAAGTTTGTAGTGGTAAAAATAAGCTACTTTTTATTTTTCTCTTCTATTTCCCCTGGGGCAATATACTTATAAACTCATATCTTTACAAACACACTTAGATGTTTTGTTTTTAGTAGGTTTAGAGTTTTATAAATGGAATGACTGGATCAGAGTACATTCTAAATACCAACATATCTCCCCTTCAAAAAGATTCTGCTGGTTTGCTTTTCCCCAGTCAAGTTTCTCAACCTCTGCTTTCAAGTACTTCAGCCAGTAGTGGATCTTAACTTTTAAAAAAAAAATATGTACATCTAATTGGTCAGTAGTGGCATTTTTTCTAAAACTATTTTGAAATGATGACACTCATTGAAAAAAGAAAGTTTAATACAAGAAATTTCTGTATGCACTTCACTGAAATTCCTCAAATATTTTTGCATCTTACTATATGTATACATATTGCAAAATACTGAACATGTTAGCCCATTTGTTTTATCATTATTTATATCTTAGTATGTTTTCTGAAATGTTTGCTGACAAGATCAAGTAAGTTGCTCACCTTTAATGACCTCTGTATATGTCATAAAAACAATCAAATTGTTATTCAGTGTAACCTAAAGAATGCCCATGCTATTATCTAATCTTCAGGTGTTTCTAAAATTTTACTAGTTGTCCTATTAGTGTTTTTTTTTTCAGGCACAGGATCCTGTGCAGGAGGAGATATTGCATTATTTGTGTCTCCTAAGTATACCTAACTAAGCATACTTTAATGTAGAGTTGTTTTTCTGTTTTTTTTCTTTTATCTTTCATGATAAGAGAAAGTTATAAAGGCTGGGCATGGTGGCGCATGCCTGTAAGCGGCAGCCTAGGAAGCTGCAGCCGGGGCCAGGGATCGCTGTTTGAGTCCTACTGGGGCCACATAAGCGAGACCTAATCCTAAAAAAATAGCTGGGCATGGTGGTGCGTGCCTGTAATCCCAGCTACCTGGGAAGTTGAGGCTGGGGATTGCTTGAGTCTGTGGTACCCTGGGCAACGTGAGCCCGTGGTTCCACAGGCAAAAATAGCAAGACCTAGTCTCAAAAAAAAAAAAAAAAAGAAAAGAAAAAAGAAAGTTATAATGTTGGCACTATTGAAGAGCACAGAGCATTCATTTTGTGAAATGTTCCTCCTTTGGGGTTTGACTAGCTTTTCTTGATTACATTCTTGTTAGGCACTTTTGGTGGAGTATCTGATGTGTCAGTTTACCTTCAGTCCCTTAAGATGGTGATGTTCATATCTAGAACCAACTTTACCAACTTGAGTCAGCAAAAGTCTACTATTTCTCACTTTTTGTGTATGTGCATTATCATTTACCTTATCTGTGTATTGGAGTAGACCTCATTTTTAGCATATTGAACCCAGTGGGACATTCATTGATTTAGGTAAACTCTTACTCTGCTATTTCTGATCAATTTGATTCTGGATTTGTAAATACTCATGAGTGGTCAGAGTTGGTTTGTTAGTGGAGAGAAAAATACTGCTTTTCAAATTTAATCAATGTTCTTGTTTTTCATAGCGGAAATAAAAGGAAAAGAAAGAGGAACATCTATAAATGACAGCCATCTAATAATTGTTAATCCAATTTTATTTAATTAAACAGTGTTGTAAGATGTGAAAACTTTGCCTAAAATGGCATTTGGTTAAATAACATCTTAATGTATGTTTCTTTATCTAGCCTGGCCTACATATATCCTTCCACCCCCTCCTATCTTTCACTAGCATGTCAGTTACTTGTGGAACTCATACACATAGGTCCTTTCATCATTAAATTAAGATAGTGTATTTGTTGAGACTGTTTTACTGTTCTCTTGTGGTGTTTCTGTTGAGCATTTTCTAGATCACTCTATTTGCTTTAGCCAATTCAAATTAGTTTCAAGAATGTGTAAAAAACTGACAAATTTATCTTTCATCCCACACAGTTAGTTGCCTGTAAACACACACCAAAATACATGCATGCACACACACTTTTCCAAAATTGAGTCAGTTATAGACATAATATCTTGTTGCTTCTAATACATGTGTGTTTCTTTTTCATAATTTAGTTCAGCTGTTTCAGTGTACTATAGCTAGTTTTTGAGACAAAAATTTGTATTCATTGTAATAGAAAGGAATTTGGCTTGAAATCTCTAGGTAGGGAGATAATCCTTATTTTATAAATTGTATGCCTGTTAGTTTAAATTAATTTCTAGGTAAAGTTTTTTTCCAAAAATGAAATCTGACTTTTTTTGATTCATTATGTGATAACAGCAGTAATAGTAGTTATTTTACCTTCTTTAAGATAATTGAGATAGTGAATCCGAGGAAGTAAACCTCCCCCTCATTTAATAGATTCATAATTATGGATATTTAGAAATATCTGATAATATTAGGAAGTTGACACAAAACATAAAATAGTATGTTTTATATCTACCCTTATATTCATGATTTAACATATGCTATTTTAGAAATAATATGTATATACATTAAAAAGTAAACGACTTTAGCAATAAATATGAAAATATAGAGGGGGAAAAATAAGGTTCTATAGAATATATTTCTTTAATATTTGTAGAAGTGTACTTTTTAATATTTCTGATTATCTTTTGGGTGATCTATATACAAACTTATAAAATAGAATAAAAATTACTTGCTTACTAATACTCATCTGAGTCTTGACCTATCTTAGAATAAGTTTTTTTAGTGAATACTGTAAATATACTGTGACTTTGCAGAAAGGAAATACTGAAGTTAGACAAAAAACATTGAAAATGGTAATTTTTATCTAATCTTATGTTAGAGCAAAAGTTTGGGGACTGTTGGGAATTGGAAAGATTGAATACATTCTTTTATGACAGTTGTACTGTAGTTATCATATAGGGGAATGTCCTTTTGGGGGGAAAAATTCACACAAGTATTAGAAGTATCAAGATATGTCTGTAACTGATTCAGTTATGGAAAAAAGTGCATGCTCGCATGCATGTATATGTTGATGTGTGTTTACAGGCAACTAATAGTGTGGGGAAAAGGTATTTGACAGTTCTTTACACTATTCTTAAAGCTAATTTGAAATTATTTCAGAATTAAAAGTTGAAAAAACTGATGGTTTGGAAAAATATCGTAAAATCTAAGTGTTCTATACAAGTTGCTGTATTTATTGATATTTAGAACCACAAAGAGTTTAGATATCTACTCTAGTTCTCATTTTGTAAATGAGACTTTAAAAAATGTGACAGATTAAACACTATTTTAACGCTAATTTATTATAAACATACCAATCTGAGTTTTTCTTCATAGAGGATTGTAAGTAAACCTTACAGTCTTGGCAAGATTTGGTATTTTTATTTTTGGTAAGGTAGTCCACAAACCTCACACTTGAATATAATACAGCTATACTAATATTTAAGAAAAACTTCAAGGAGTAGATTTTTGAAATGGGTCACATGTTCTGATTAAACATCACTGGTTTTTAAAAAAATGGCAAGATTGTAGAACCTTATTTCTTAAATTCTATTCAGGATCTCTATGGAATAATCAAAAAGTTCAAGTAACTGAAGAATTGCGATTGTTGAAGAATTTCAATAATATAATTAACCATTATGAATAACTCAGTATAGTGTAATAATTCTTGGTCTTTATGATATGTGCTCACTGTCATGTCTTGGCAACATGGTATGTATGTGAGGAGTAACATTAAGAGCATAGTTTTGTTTTTAAAGAGCAACAAAAACAGTAGCAGAAGGAAACACTGGGAAATATTGCCCATGTCTACTGTCCTGTTTGTAGTGATAACATTAGAGGTGTTTGCATAGTTCCAAACTCATCAAGTGGTACGCATTAAATATGCACTTTTTGTGTATCACTTGTACCTCAGTAAAGGTGTAAAAACAAACAAAAGAGAGCTAATCTTTAGTGAGATTGCTTTAGTGCCAGTGAGGTTTTTTTCTGTCTCATAAGAAAAATGGTGAAATTAGTTTCTTAATCAGGAACAAAGTAAAGCAGCAGCAGGATTCATTTTATGATGTTTGTTTTAGAAAATTACTGTATGTGGCATCCATAGTGGAGTTACTTTTTTTAAGCTGAATAAAGTTGTTTTGATGTATTTTCAATTTTTAAATATATCTTTGGTATTTCTTAGTAAATGATATTGTAAAACAGTCTTGTAATTTGATACAGGATTTAAGTTTGTAGTTTTTGGTGGTTTCCAAACACTACTAATTGGATGACTACTGGTATTTAGTTTCATCTGAGTTAATTTTTAAGTTAAGTAGAGAAGCTTAGCAAAACTAACATCAGTAGACACTTTGAACTGCTTGACTCCAATAATGAGAGTTTACGTAATTTTTTTTAGAGACAATCCTTAATGATGTTGATGTCCTATTATTCTTCCCTTTCTGTGCATTAACATATGTGTGTATTGTTTTACAATTGAGGACATTTATCTATTCTCTATATGTCCTCATAGATGGGCAAGTAGAACCAGAGCAGACTTCTGTTTCAGGAGCCAGAAGTGAAAAATACATCTTTTCTGACATTTTACCAGCCAATGTTGAATTAGGTTTTTGGTAATAGGAAGTAGAGGAGGAACAGGAGTATATATGTGTCAGTTTTTGTTGAAATTATTCTACATCTTTTTTTTTAAAGGCAGATATAATGTGTAAGGATCGTACATGTATTAGTTACTGCATTTACTGTAAGTTATGCAGTCTTATACAAGTTATTAACTATTGTAAGCTGCAGTTTCTTCATCTGTCAACTGGTGAAAATGAGACCTTTTACCTGATAGTGTTGGTTTGAGGATTAAATGAGATATATAAATATATGCTCTACTGTATATCTATTACATGGCAAGATCTCTGATTATTATTTTCAAATGTTTACTTGAAATTTTGCTGAGGAATTAGGGAAACACTGAGGTGTTTTTGATGTTCAGGTAACATCTTTTATTTAACTCAATAAATAGTATGCTGTTTGTATTGAGCCTGTAGGAAGAATATTATTTTTTAATGTTGATATTTGTTTTCTTTTAATAGGTATCAACAGATGCTACATACAAACTTGGTCTACCTTGCTACAATAGCAGATTCTAATCAAAATATGCAGTCTCTTTTACCAGCAGTAAGTACCTTTAGTGTGCAGTACACAACCTTTATAGAGTTATGTATGATATAATATATTTTTGTTAAGTAGTATCTGAGTTTTGCTGAATGGATTTTGCCTTTCTCTGAGAACTTGAAGATATTTCCTATATGTTGCAAAAGCTTAATTGTTTTGCCTTCACATTTAATTTGAGTTCACCTAGAACTGATTCCTTCCCAGAGAAAGTTATATTCATCCATCCATTTACCTACCTGTTAATTTTGTAATTGCACAATTAATTTGTGAGTGAATTTGATAGTATTTCAAGGCAAATCCCAGCTATCATGTAATCTACCAATAAATACTTCATTTTGCATCACTAGAACATAAGAACCATCATCTCACCCAACAAAGTGAATCATTACATCTTATTGTTTTATAATACCCAACACTGTTCAGTTTTCACTAGTTGTCCAAAAAATTCTGAAAGTTTTGATAGTATTTGCCACAAAATCCAAAGTCACCATGTGTTGCATTGATTGATATGTCTTAAGTGTCTTTTACTATATTAGTTTATCTTTTATTTTCCATTTATTCATTGATGAAACTAGGTCTCATATATTGTGGAATTTTCACATTCCTAATTTGATTGTATCCTGATTGGTTCTTTAACATATTCCTGCATCTTATATCTCTTCCTTCCTGTAAACTGATTATTACATAGAAAGGACTGTTAGAGTTAGTTTAGTTGTGGGTTAAGAGTATTTCATTGGTGGTGCTGTGTACTGCCTCTTGTATCTCATCAAGAGGAACATGTTTGGTGGTTCTATTTTTAGTAATGTTACAATCGGTCAGTGGATACAGTTGATATACCCTGATCCATCCATTACAGAGGTCCCTGTCCACCGTTCATCTAATGATTGTAGTGTTTATTGATGCTTCTTGACCAGATCCATTATTTCATTTTAGAATCACAGAATGATGAGTTTATACTTTTACTATTTCTGCTGCATTTACTAGTTTTCTTCGTTTATTTATTTATTTATTTTTTTTTTGAGACTGTGTCTCACTACTTTTGCCCGTGGAACTGCAGGCTCACGTTGCCCATGGTACCACAAACTCAAGCAATCCCCAGCCTCAGCTTTCCAGGTAGCTGGGATTACAGGTGCACACCTCCATGCCCAGCTATTTTTGGGAGTAGGTCTCGCTGTGTTGCCCTGGGCGGGACTTGAACTGCAATCCCCAGACCCTGCCGTGACTCCATAAGCTGTCGCTTACAGGCACGCCACCATGCCCAGCCCTTTTCTTCCTTTGAAAAGAGTATTTCCTTTCATCAAGTATTTGGTTATCCTGAGTAGAGATTCCCCATAAAAAAGTCATAATAAAGGCTTGACTTTATCCCTTTATCAATTTTCAGTGTAACAAGTTGGTCCCTAGCAACCTGTAAAGGTAACCATGATTTTTTTTTGTTTTTATTATCTTTCAGATTTTTGTATTTTTAATGTGTTTTAGTCCAGTATATTTGCTTTTAATGTTAGTCAAATTATCTCATCTTTGGTCAGTGGAAGTCTTTTCATTTTGGCTCTTTCTCCTTCTGACTTGATTTCAGTATTCTTGGATAGCTTCTTTTTCTGCAATATTTGAGAGCGAGGTATCTGGCTGATTATTTTCTATGCTGAACTATCCTGCCCCAGCTAATTTGCTAAAGTCTTTTATCAGTCGTAATTGGTATTTAGAGAGCACAATTATTACTACATTTTTATTGTTCCTAGTTATAGGCAGTGGATAGAACTAGTAAATAACTTCTTTGGAAAATGAAAAACTTGAATTACTGATATTTCTGCTTCAGTAAAATTATTTTATTTAGTATTGATTTTATGTATTAGTGTCTCTTCTTAGTCTAAAAATTTTGGTTCTTAATTAATGGCATTATTATAGTTGCTTATTTGCTTATTACTATGTCTAAAATAATTTCAGACATGATCAACACTAACAGACATTACTGACAGGGATGTAATCAATATGTTTTGTTTTGAATAGGAAATAATTCATTATGTGATTATTGCCATGAGCTTGATTATCAGCTAGATAGAATTTATTTTTGTGAATAGAGTGAAATATGGTTTTGTTTCATTTCTTTGTATATGGACAGTTCTTTGCCCCACCATCAGCTCTTGGACAAAGAAACAAATCTTTTCCCTACTTTTCACATGCCACCAATATGATATGTCAAGTGTCCATACATACCTCAGTCTGTCTGATCTCACTATCCTGTACCATTGATTTGTTTTTATATTCTATTTTATCACACTTGTCATAGTTTAGTTAAATCTTGATGTATGTTAGAGATGTTCCTTACCTATTTATTTGTTGTTTTTCTCAAGAATACTTTGGCTATTGTCTTTTGCATTTCCAGATATACTTAAACGTTAGCATGTCCAACATAATTCTGCTGTGATTTTCTTTGGGATTACTTGATTAAATCAACATGGGGAGAAGTAATAACCTTTTCAAGATTGATTTTTTCAAATTATGATTGTTCCCTACATTTGATGAGATTCATTGTTCAGTACCTGTCTGTGAAGTTTTATAATTTTCCCTGGAGAAGATTTGCACATAACTTATTGAACGTATTTCTAGGTACATTGTATTTTTGAGGCAAGTTTAAATGGAGTCTTTGTTATTTTAAATTTTATTTCCTAACTACAGTTGCTGTTTACATGGAAATGCAATTGATTTTTAATTTCATAATCTTGTTCAACTCCTATTTCTAACAGTTTTTCTGTTGATACTTTCCGTTTTCTATATTCACCAACATATCATTTGTGAATGAGTTTTGTTTTTTTCTTGCCAATCCTTACACCTTTTATTTCTTTCTTTTGCCTTACTTTTCTGGCTAGGACCTCCAGTACATTCCTGAATAGAAGTATAGAAGTGGTGATAGAGGACAACTTTATCTTGTTCCTGATCACAAAGGGAAAGCTTTCACTGTTTGACCATTAAGTATGATGTTTGCTGTAGTTTTGTTTTTTTTTTTTTTTTTTTTTTTTTTTTTTTTTTTTTTTTTTTTTTTTTTTTTTTTTTTTTTTTTTTTTTTTTTTTTTTTTTTTTTTTTTTTTTTTTTTTTTTTTTTTTTTTTTTTTTTTTTTTTTTTTTTTTGTAGCTCATCTTATATCAGATTACAGAAATTCCTTTCTGTTTCTGTTTTACTGAGTAAGAGTGTGTAACTTGAATGGATGTTGAAATTTTATTAAAACCTTTATTATATCTAATGAGATGATTATAATTTTTTTCTTCATTAATCTGTTAATGTGGAAAATTACATTGATTTATCCTTTAATACACACTGAATCTTGCATTCTTGTAATTAATCTACTTTTTCAATACCCATTTGATTATGGTATTTAAAAAATTTGCTGTATTTATTTTGTTAAAATTTTGATCAAGAATTTTGTTTATGAGTATATAATTGACCTTTAACCTCTTTTTTCCTTATTCTTTTTTTTTTTTTGATGCTTATGCGAGCTTCATAAAGTGATCTGGAGAATTCTCCCAATTTTTCTTATCTACAAGAATTTGCGTGTGGTTGTTATTTCTTAAACGATTGTATAATTCTTTAAAAAAGCTTTCTGGATCTGGAGTTTTCTTTGTGAGACTTTCATTTAGTTCCTCAGTTTCTTTCATGTTAGAGAACTACTTATTTATTTCTATACTTTATGAATTGTCTATTTTGGTAAATGTGTTTTTTAGCATTTTTCTAAAATTTCAGATTTATGGATACAAATTCATGATAAAATCTTATGGCTACAGAATGTGTAGTGATAAATTTCTGCCTTCTATAACCATTTTTAAAGTCATTTTTGTTGGAGCATTTCTCAGATATTTTGTTTTCAGAACAGAACAAAACAGAAAAAACATTATTTTTAGAAGTTACTAAAGACACTGAATAGATTTATATGAACTATATGTTAAATACCTTGTAAATTTTTCTGTTTTTAAGTTAAAGCAGATAAAAATTGATGTTGATTTAAATTGAAAGATAAACTGTAACATGTTTATAAATAATATTCTTTATAGGATAAATGATTAATATAGTGAGATATGAATAACATATAATTTTACAGATTTCTTTTAAATGCATGGTTTACTAGAAATAGCAGTGGTCTCATGTGACTCCTGAATTTAAAATAATTTTTAAAGTAATTTTTGGTTGAAGTAGAAGTAAATCTCATTCAATGCAGGTAGGGAGTTGGAAAATGGAAGAATTTTTTAATAGTCTTATTAGATTGTTGTGGATTTTCTTGATAGTAAAGCAGATTTCAATTTATTTTTAAGTTTTTTGCAGAATCTAATTTTAAACTATATTTTTTTTTACTCTGGTACATTAAAGTTCATTGGTCATGCATGCATTTTGGATGAATTTTTTACTCATGCATTAGTTTGTAACATCTTGCTTTGGTCTTTGGAAAATATAAACTCACTATATTCATACACATTTTTAAAATACAGATATATTTAATGGATATATTTAATATATTTATACCATACTGAAAACAATCACTAAAATTTTCACTAATCTCATTAGCACCATGTCTGATAAGTATTATTAGGATACTATCAAAATCAAGAAAGTAGAGATCAGGTTCTTTCAAGATTCCATGTTTTTGCTTGAAAAATCAAGTTTGATCATTGGCAACAGTGCAGTTAGTTGTTTCTTAGGATTATTGTGTTCTTTTGGAGAAAGTATTATAAAATATGCTGGAAATAGTTTGTGTAGTAGTTGTGCTTTTGAATGAAAATATTTCATGAAAATAGTGCCTATAAGTGAACAACTCAGTCACAAAGTCCCTTTATCTTTGATTTGCAACAGATACATTTATTACATTTTCATTTTGTCACAATATTTAATTGACATGGAGAATTTAGTAAATGAATTATTTTTATCACTTTATCAAGGATATAGTTAAGTAAAAATGACTTTTTCCTTCTTTTGTTTCACTGGCAATATATAGCAGTCAATACAATGACTTACAATAGAATTTGGTTCCTTGATTGATTCTTAAGGCTGTAGCAGTTATAACCTCTTGCTTTTGCACCATCATTGCAAATATCAACATAGAATAATAGACATCTTAATCATAATAGTTTTGACCTTTTTAGTCTTGAGAACCATTCTTTTTGAACCATTGCTCTTTTGTTTGTTTTGGCTGTGATTTATTATCTTTATTATTTCTTTTTACTCTTGTTGGGTATATTTTGCTTTTTCCCCCCTTTTTGAGATTTGAAATTAATGCCTGCTTCAGTTTTCATCCTTTCATACTAACATAAGCACTTAAGGGCATAAATTTTCTTTTTAACCATACTTGGTATATTTATATATGGTTCTAAATACTTTCTATTATTCACAATATTCATTATACATTGATTCACATAGATTTCTTAGTTTTCAAACATGAGATCTTATTTCCTTTTCTTAATGTTTTTTTGGCTTCATTGTTTTGTGATTAGATGACTTTTTATGTAATTTCATTCTTTACAATTCTTTGAGATTTGTATTAAGGGTGGGTGTAGCGGCGTGTAATCCAAGCACTGGGAGGCAAGAGGCCAGGAATTGCTTGAGTTCATGGGTTCGAGACTACCCCGGACAACATAGCAAGACCTGGTCTTGAAAAAGCAGCCGGGCACAGTAGCAGACACCTATAATCCCAGCTACCTGGGAAGCTGAGGCTGGGGATTGCTTGAATCTGCAGGATTGGAATTACCCCGGGGAACATAGCGAGACCTAGTCTCAAAAAAAAAAAAAAAAAGATTTTTTTTTTTTTTCCCGCTTATGGTCAGATTTTACACGTTTCATATGTACTTAAAAAAATTTTGTTCTCTAAACCCTGAGTCTACAGGTGATGAGTTTCTTGTTGAAGCTTCTATAGCCTTACTGATTTTTTTAAATTATTATTTTTTTTTGAGACTAGGTTTCGCTGTTTTTGCCCGAGGAACTGCAGGCTCACCACAGACTCAAGCAATCCCCCGCCTCAGCTTTCCAGGTAGCTGGGATTACAGGCCTGCGCCACTACACCCAGCTATATTGTTTTCTGGAACTAGGTCTTGATCGGTGCCCCCACGCGGGACTCAAACTACAATTCCTGGCCCCGGCCGCTTCATAGGGTGAAGCTTACAAGCATGCGCCTCCATGGCTGGCCTTGATTTTTTTAAATTCTTAATGTTTTGTTTGTTTTATCAATTGAGACATATTATTAAAATGTATAAGTATACAGTCATGTGTGTCATATAACAATATGAGTACATTTTGAGAAATGCACTCAGTAGATTTCATCATCGTGTGAATATCATATATAGTGTAAATTGTACAAACCTACGTGGTATAGCATACTATACACCTTGGCTATACGGCTTAGCCTACTGGATTGCCATCTTACACATGATCAATTGTTGAGTGTTGTTAAACAGCATTCAGTGTGACTGTAATTATGACTATTTTTCTTTCTAACTCTTATTTTAAGTTTTTTGCTTAGTACATTTTGAGGCATTGTTGTAGCTGGGTTATGGTTTCCCATAAAGATGTTAAAGCTTTTTGGGTATTATTTGTCATTATAAAGTATCCCTCATCTTTAATAGTTCTTTTGTCTTAATGTCTACTTGTCTGATATTGGGGTAGTTCAGTTAGCTTTCTTTAGTGTTTGTGTGATAGCTCCTGCCTTCTGTTTTCTTCTGTTAGAAATACTTCTTGTAAACAGTTTATAGATTTTAAAAAATAAACCAGTTCAGCAATCTTTGTGTTTTAATTGGAGCAATCTATTTATATTGAATTTAGTCACTCATGTATGAATTTAAACCTACCATCATGTAATGTAATTTCTCATGTGTTATTTTCTTCTTTCTGTTCTTTTTGCTTGTGTAATAAATTGTTCTATTATTTGCTTTTTTACTTCCTAGTTTGGAAACTATATATTTATACTCAATATTCTTTTTGTGGATACAATATAGTTTGCAATATATAATACAGTATATAATCCCAGACAGTTAAAGGATCTTCACATATTTTATTTCCTCAGTGGTTTTTCATTGCTATCATACATTTTAAATCTGTAAATTTAAGTGATAGATGAAAACCTTAGCTTAGTATCATCATGCTGATAACTCAGTGATGATTCATAACCTGTTTTTCCTATTCCAGGATTTGTGAAACTTACGACATATTCTCAACAGGTTCTGATCAGTAACATTAACTCATTATGGCAAAAATTCTCATGTTGGCTCATTGAGGGTAGAGAGAGACATATTTCCATCAGATAGTCATGTTACAATCTTGAGCATTTGTGAAAATGCAGTTTGTTAAATATTTGCAGGTTATTTTGATACCCCTTCCTTCCTGGGATTCTTTTTCTAGCTTATGATCCCATGAAGCTAGGATTTTGTCAGTTTATCTTGATTTGTTATATTATTTTAGATAAAGTATGAAAATGTCAATGTCTTAAACATTGCAGTTCCTCAAATATGTCTCATTCTCCTTAACTTTTATGAAAAACACAAAAATGTTAGGTCAGAGCCCCATGTACCTTGAGATTTAGTTCCTCATTTCTCTTGCCTTTCCTCAGGCTTCTTAGAAGCCAGTTTGGTAAAATTGAGCTTACCATAGAAATTCAGTATGGTACAGTAACGTCTGTGAAATACTTTAAAGGTTAGAGTATGTTTCACTTATAAATTTTGACTTAATTCTTAGTATAGATAATACATGAAAAACTGCAAAATAGTTAGATAAAATCTACTCCCACATTAGCTTTTAACTGCTTTATATGTAAATAAAAACCAAGATAAATACATCATTTGTCTTTGCCATACATACTGTCCCATACCTTGTTTTTTTAATGACTTTTTTTTTTTTTTAAATGGAAGTTTATATTTTAATTTGGAATTCTGGGAAGAGCTTTTTTTAAATATTGGCAAATTTTGAGTATGTTTCAAGTTTCAAGTGTTACGGTATACATGAATATGTATATTCAGTCCAGTATGATAATATTGACTATTTTCTCCTTTGAAACTTCTGCTTTTTGACTTCTTTTATAATTTTCTTTTTGTACCTTTCTAGTTGCTTAGGTCCTGTCTTTAACATATCTGTCAAATGTTGATGTTTTACATTTTTGAACATTTTTGTTATTTATATGAGCTACATGGTTCCTGGAAGATTTCATTGATATTCTTGGTTTCTTGTATGTCCTGACATTAAGTTTCACATCTTTGATGATTTCTAAATATGTATCTTTTTTGTCTGAGTGTGCAGCATGAATCTTGCTTCCAGGAGACTTAGCCATTTGGATGTATCAACATGTCTTTCAACAGACATGGACAAAACCCAGTCCCTCAGCCCTCCTTCTGTTGTTTCCAATGCTAGTAGTAGAAGAAAATGCCCACGGCTTTCTTTTTCTATTTCCTATCACAAATAAATGGTATAAGCACAGTTCTTTTAGTCTCTCCTCTCTGACCTGCTGCTGATGGTCTTTTCCTCTCTAGTTGGTGTTGCACAATTAAAAGTGTCCATTTAAAACATTTTGGTATTGAAAACAGAAACAGGTCTACCTGTGAAATATCTCTTGAAATGTTTATTTGTATGTGATTTAGTATAAAGTTATCAATATTTATCTCTTCTTGAGGTTAGAAAAGTTTTGTTAGAATAAAAATGAAGGAGGAAATTATGAAAAATGATTATTTTGAATGTAAAATCAATCTGTTTTATGCCAAAAAATTCTGTAAATGAAATTAAAGACAACTTAGATAATTCTACAGTATAATGTGCTACATGCTATTATAGAAGCACTATATATTTAAAACATTTGAAACAGAAGAATTGATGAGTTCTGTGGTTGAGGATTAGGGAAAGTTTCACAAAGGAGGCAACTATTTTGTTGAGAATTTATTTATAGGGGCACATTTCTCTGGATTAATATAAGGATCATTTTGTCAGTGTTGCCTATCTTTTTCCACAATTCTAGAAAAAATGTTAACTATTTGCTGGACAGTGTATATAGTATACAAAATTCAGAAGTCTGTCTACTTGAGTCAGGTATGAAAAGGAATATAAATGTTAGGCTGTGTGCACCTATGTATGTGTATTTGTGAGACCTTATTATTTTTTTTTTCGGAACAGTATTGAATCAAAGTAGCTTCCGGATATACTAAGGAAACTAAAAAGGAAAGTGTTATATATCTGTATAAAGAGTACAGTTTCTTTGCTGTACAGCTAAAAAAGAAAAGAAACTAAATGTTGAAAGTACTTATTTGCACAGAATATTCAGAGACTTATGTAAGCACTGCTTATGTTGCAAATTCCACCCAAACCAAAACAAAAAAATCCAATAACTAAAGTAGAGTGAGTTAAAAATTGTTGCAAATTATATTATTGAATTTGATTGAATTATTTACCGATAAAAAAATGTCTACAGTAAAATAAAATAGTCATAGAACAGTGTTACCCTATTATAGCTTTTAAAAACTATATATTTATATGTACATATATATCAGGGTTTTAAAAAGTATCTGAATGTTTGCATATCTGATTTTTGTGTATTGTTTCTATATTTGTAATGATAGCATAATATTTTTGTAAGTTAACCAGATTGATATCAGTGTAAAAATAATGTAAAAGATAAATACAAAATTTAGCAAATAAATGTATCTCCATATATCCACCTTTCTTAACAAGTGTTTCAGGAGTAGATTTTCTTTCTTTTGAAAGGTTATTCCAGACAACTCTCCCGATCTGGGAAGAAGGCATTTACGCTTTTTGTTATTTAAGATTTGGAGGACTGTTTAATAACTAACATTATCAAGATCAGATAGACATAGTGTTTTCAAAACTGAAAGACTAATATTGTATTTGTTATTTTGGGAGTGTTTGCACTTTCATAAAATAAAGGTTGGATTTAATAGGGAACCTAGTACTAAAACTGGGAGAGTTTTGCTTGTAATGAAAACTTCAGGGGCTAAATATTTAGAGACTCGTGATGCTGTGAAAATGCGTAGAAAGTATTAGGTATGAGAGTCCAACCAGTTAGGTTTTATAGTAGAACTAAAGAAACATTAGGGATAATTTTATTGTAGAATTATTTTCATTTACGTTTAAAAATTTACACCTTTACTAAGTATTAAGTGCCTACTATATTTGTGTCCAGAAATTGTAATGGACTTTTTTAAACATCAAAACTAAGAAGACAGAATTTCTACTCTATGGTTTTATATTCAGGCAAGCAAGACAGGCACATCTAAGTAACTTATAGCTTGTTAGAAAATAAGAATCGTGGGAAAAGAAAAATATGGATCAGGGAAAGGTGAGTTAGGAATGCTGGAGGTGGGACATGGAATTTACAATATGAAATTGAATGATCAAGTTACAATTTATTGTAAGGTGATTGAGCAAAGACTAGAGAAGTGAATGTTGAAGGCAGAGGAGATAAGCAGTGGAAAGATCTCCTGAAGCGAAACTGACTTGTTCAAGGAAGAGCATGATTGTTGTGTCTGGCACTAAGTTCAGGAAGTAGGAGAGACAGATCATATGGAATCTCGTACGCTATTGTAGACTTTGATTTTTACTCAATATTGGAACCTTTTGGAGAATTTTGAACAGAAGAGTGAATTGATATGCTTTAACAAAGCTCATTTTGACTACTTTGTGAATAATTTACTATAGAAATAAAGAGCAAGGAATCCAGTCAGGAGCCTGTTGAAGTTATCAACATGGGAGACATATTTGTTTCAGGTGATAGATTGTGGCTATTTATTAAATGCTGTGCCTTAAAAGCTCTGCTTATACTTGAAAGTGGGAGGTAGAGCTTAAGAAAAAGGAAAGTGTTTATATATTTTTGGCAGTATAAAATTGCCATTAATTTGGTTAAGGGTTTGATGAAGGAGGCAGGCAGAGAAATCTGGGATTCAGTGTTAGAGATTTTAAGTTTGAAATACCTGATAGATTTCCACATGGAGTTGTGAAGGTAAAATAGGCAATTTTGACAATTGAGAAACATTTTGAAAGTACCACAAAGATTCTGGCCCCTGATTTAATTTTGAAAGCCACTTATATTTTGAAAATTATTTTTTCATTTAAAAGTATTAAGTACCTCTATTTCATACTAGGTGATTGGGAACTACTTTTAAAATTAGGTTATCTTCAGGAATTCTGTATATATTTTAGATACAGATATTTTATTGGCTACATTCACTGCAAATATCTTTTCCCACCAAATTTGAAATTACCTTTTCATTCTCTTTATGGTATCTTTGAACAGTTTTTAGTTAAAATGAAATATGATTTATCAGTCTTTTTGATGGGTAATTTCTGTATTTTGAGAAGTGCTTTCTTTTTTATTGAGGTAACATTGGTTTTTAACATTATGTAAATTTCAGGTATATGCCAGGAAATATTTTCTTTTATCTCAAGAGCATGAAAAATATGCCTGTATTTTCTTATTAAAGTGTGCCCACTAACATATTAAAATTAAATTTGTGTATGATCTAAACTAGTAGTTCATTTCTGTTCATGTTGTATTCAGCTAATCCAGTGCTGTTTATTGGAAAAGCACTTCTTACCCATCGTATGTAAGCTGTCTTATGATGTAATGTGTATTATTATATATGTGAATCTGTTTCTCAGCTGTTCTTTGCTATTGGTTTATTTAGCTATTCTTGTCCTAACCACATATTTTAATTACTGTAAAAGGTGAGTTTTTCAGGAGTGTCCTGGCTGTTTCTAGGCTCTTTGCATTTCCATACAAATTTTAGAAACAGCTTATGAGTTTGTGCAGAAGCATGTTTGGATACTGATTGAAACTACGTGGAATCTTTATGTAAGCACTGGGGAAATGATATCTTCATTCTTATTGAGTCTTCTGATTAGTGAAAATGGCATTGTGTTTTAAGAAACCCTCGAGTTTTAACTTTATCTTTGTTGCAGTGTAGAGTTATTTCAATCTCAGATTTATTCTTAGCTATTCAATTTTTGGGATGCTGTCATTTTTAGGTTTCATTTTCTATTTTGTTGGAAACATATAGTTCATTTTTATATGTTGAACTTGCATCCAGTTTCCTTATTAATTCTAATAGTTTGTTACAGATTTTCCTGGATTTTCTCAGTACTCAGTCATGTCATCTGTGAATGACAGTTCTAATATCTGCTGTTCTAATATTTATTTCGTTTCAACTTTATTTTATTTTTCTTTATACTGTTTGTTTTGTTTTGTTTTTTTGGTTTATTTTATTGAATAGACTTGATATTCATGATGTATTTATCTTATTCCTGAACTCAAGGAGAAAAAGTCCAGTCAGTAAAATAATAACTGCAATTTTATTGTAAATTAGATTTATTGGATTAAGGCTGTTCCTTTTAATTTTTGAAAATTTTGTTGAGTAATTGAATTTTTTGAAATAATTTTCCTGTATTTTCAATTTTCATTGTTATCTATTGGCAAGTAGGTTATTTGTTTTTTATTTTTAGAAGCAAATTTTATGTAATTTGAGTTTTGATTTGCTTTGTGGTCAGTATATGGTCTACTTTAGCTTATGTTACAGGAGTACTTGAGAAGACTGCTATTGTTTATAGTGTTCTATATATACAAGTTGGAGTTTTGTTTCCTTGTTGGGTCAGTTACTGGGAAAAGTATATTAAAATCTCCAGTCATGATTATGTGCTGTTTATCCTTTGGTTCTGTTAATTTCCATTTCCAGACTTTGAAATTGTGTTATAAAATGTATTTAAATTTGTGATTGTTACATATTCCTTAGAACTGATCCTTTAATCACAATATAATGTCAAGTATCCATAATATTGCTTCTGGATTTGAGTCAGCTATCTGATATAAACGTTGTTACGTCACCGTACTTCTGATTAATGTTTGTATATTTCTTTTAAAAATTTGTCAAATTTTACTTTTAAAGTGACTCATATAAACAAAATATAGTTGTTTATTTTTAAAATTCAATCTAGTAATACTTATTTTAGTTAGACTGATGTTAATTAGAATGGATAAAGTAAGATTTTTGGTTGTTAAGCAGGTACTTTTTGTCCTTGCCTTATTTTGAATTACCAAGAATCATTTTATTCTTCTCTATGAGTTTTTTAGCTATACATTTTTTATATCATATCTGAGGTTTTATGTGCAGCCTTCATTAGATTCTAGTCTGTGTTTGTACATTTGACACTTGTTGGAAAATGCAAGAATCATGTGATAATTAAACTTCATTTATCCTACTATCTTTTGGGTGAGTCTTGTCATATTATTTTTACCTTTACATGTAAGTCATAAAAATCATTGTTTCTGTTACTTCAATTGTCAATATTTATGTATTCAGATACCTTCCCATTCTGTTCAGTTCTGTACTTCCATCTGTCATCTTTTTTTGTCATCATTTTCTTTGAGTTTCTTTTAGTTTTATGAATTCCTTTCACTTGTAACAACAAGTAAAGCTTTTGTTCATTGTTTTTATTTCAACCTGAATATTATCTCTTTGTATATAATATCAGGTTGGAGTTTCCATTTACCTCTTAAGAATCCTACAACTTTATTGAAATCGCCATTTGTTTTTTTTTTCTATGTCAGTGATAGCTGTTTTAAAAATCTCTAAATAATCCGTCTTTTTTTCCTACTTTGTTATTTCTTGGTAGTCCACCTTTTTTTTTATTGACATAAATTTCACTACTTCTGTTAGTTAAAATGCATAATTCATCAGTTTTTAGAATAGTCAGTGTTGTGCAATTAGTACCACTATGTAATTCCAGAACATTTTTATTACCCCTGAAAGAAACTGTGCCCATTGACATTCAATCCTAATTCCTTTCCCTGCATCTCACCTGGTGGTACCTATTGTATGTCTCTCTGGGTTTACCTCTTCTGACCATTTCATATAAATAGAATTATAACATGGTCTTTGAATTTGACTTTTTTCATATTAATAAGTGTCTTCAGGTTTGTCCATTTTATGGTATTTATCAATATAGGAGTTTTTTATGACATAAGAGTATTCCATTATGTAGTTAATATAAACCACATTTTACTTACTCATTTATCACTTGATGGACATTTGGATTTGTTCTGTTTTTTGACTGTTATAAATCATGCTGCTGTGAAACTTTTGTGTATTTTTTTTTTAATGTTAATTTTTTTTGGTAAATGTATGTCTTTAATTCTTTCGGTTCTAAACCAGGAGTGCAATTGCTAGGTCACATTATAAGTCGATTTTTAACTTTTTGAGAAACTGCCAAATAGCTTTTCACAGTGTCCCTACCCTAATCTGCTTCTTTACTTCCGTACCTATACTTGTTTTGTTAACTTTCTGTAGCTTATTTTAAAAAATTGCTGTAGCTATGATAATGGTTATTAAGCATTCTTGGTTTTTTGAATGCCTTAATATTTAATTGAATGTCAGATATTATGGATGAACAAGTGTAAATAAAGGCTTTACTTGGTATTGCTTTTCTCCAAATATAGTTAAATAGCAGACTAAGTATTATGGGATGATTTTGAGCCTACTGAAGATTGATTATAAGACTTGTTAGTACTCTTGTTTTCATTTTGACCTTAAACTAAGAAGGGACGATTTTTCTGAAGTTGTTTATGAACTTCATTTTTATGAAGTTGTTAACTTGTGGCATGTGTCCTTTGATCTTTATCTCCCTATCTTTGGGCAGAAACTGAAATTACTGGTTAAACTCCTTAGCCTCTTAATGCCTGTTTTCTTTAATTTCCTTCTCTTTGTGTTTCTTCCTTCCTTGCTGTTCTGTAGATTCTAGCTCATTGGTAATGAGAAATTTCTATCTTACCCTTACTCCAATAGGACCTTAGCTTTGTAGACGTGGGCTCTTGTTTTTCTGTTACACAGCAAAGTCAAAGGGAAAGCCAAGGTAATTGCAGAGCTGATCTTCAGTGTTTTCCTTATTTCTTGAGTGTAGCCACTCCTGTTCTCTGTTTGTTGCTCTTTAATGCCTTTAAGCTTATTTTTACATTTGCCTAGATTTTGTAGCTTGTATTATTAACAGGTAGATTAATTTGACAAAAGTAACTCTCTTTTATCATGGAAACTGCAAATACTGATGTTTTTTGAATTGAATCACAAGAAAATGACTGATTCCTACTGAGGAAGGAAGGATTTCTATTATCAAACACAAGAGGGTCAGAGTCAGTCATGTAGAAGGATAAGAAAAGTTAAAAGATTGTGACATTGAGTTGATGTTGGTAATAAAAATAAAAGAAGTTGAGGGGAGAATTGAAGAAAGACATCATAATTGTCTAGATTCAGTAGTAAAGAAAGTGTCTGAATTTTAAATGGGTGCTGTTAGAGTAACATTTGATACATTCTGTAAATATTACTAAGTATTAGATGGTTGGAAATTTCACTGTTTACATATGATAACTAAAGAACAGTGTATATTTTCAGTGTGCCAGAAAGTATTAGCAAAATCAGGACAGGTCCACATAGTAACTGACTATCTAAAATGTGGGAGGAAGAAAATGAGGTTCTAGAAATAGACATTATGTTTACGATGTAGAGAAGTAGAGAAAGAAGGCAGAAATAAAACTGTACAGAATAATACTTGCCCTCCTTCCTATAGGCTTAAAAATAGGGACTTGGAAAGAAACTAAACATTTGCTTTCTCCACCCAAATATAAGGGGACCAGGTATAGACCACCTTGTATCTGTTTTTTCCTTTCGCCCTTTTGTGAACTCTCAAGGTTATTCACTGATTTTCTTCACACTTTCATTAGGAAATTTGCCAAAGGCATCCTTTTGAGGCATCTGTCTCTGTACCCTTGGAGGCCATCAGTAATGTTTCTGGAGTAGTCGGCACAAAAATATTGGACTGAACTGTCTTCATGTTTTAAAACATTGCCCCTGCCAAAACAACCCAGTGCCCCACCCCCAAATACATCCCAAAGAGTGTAAAATACTGATACCACTTTTCTCCCTTTGAATAGTATAAAATATATTACATTTTTGGCCCGCTGGTCCATTTATAATTTTTGTTACCCTATCTTTTCAGGCAAAATTCATAAGAGTATATCAATAATGAAAGGGGACTTAATTTTTAAGTGTAATTTAACAGACACATAAGAAATCCTTATATATGAATAAGTGTTTTGGTATAGAATATAAAAAGTTTAATTTTACTACTGAGATTTTATAAAGTAAAATATGCTTAAGTTTTCTTTTGGTTCAGGGTAGTTAGATGATGCATGTTTATGTTAGTGATCTTACAAAGTTTTGGGTGTGTATTAAATATGATTACAATGCAACAGAATAAATTGAAATGTATTTGTATTTTTATTCCTATCCAATTTAATAATACAGTTAGCTGTTGTACCATATGCATCTTTAATATATTAACATAACTATTTCTCTTACTTTACTAAACTGTCTTCTTTTAGCCACCCACACAGAATATGCCTATGGGTCCTGGAGGGATGAATCAGAGTGGCCCTCCCCCACCTCCACGCTCTCACAACATGCCTTCAGATGGAATGGTAGGTGGGGGTCCTCCTGCACCACACATGCAGAACCAGATGAACGGCCAGATGCCTGGTAAGTTTTTCTCCTCTAAGACATTAACACCAGAGTTGCTTAGCAACTGAAACGACATGGGGGCTCAAGGGATACTAGATTGTTGATGACAAAACTGCTTTGAATGCCCTCGAGTACAAGCTCTCTTAGAGTTTGTTAGCTACAGAGCTACGTGACCTGTATTCAGTGTTTATCAGGCTGCCCTTGGGCTTTGATGTAGCTGACACACAGCATTCCTCTGATGAACAGAACTGGCTAAATTTAGTCTGTCTGAAACTATGCAATACAGCTGGCTTTAGAAGCTTTTTGGAGAAAAAGGCATTGTGCCATGACTTAAGAATTAAATTCTATTTATAAAAAAGGTACTATAAAACATTCCTGAGTTTTGTATTTATTTAAAAATTTATTGATCTCAGAAACTGTTGCTGGGGAAAAGAAATAAAACAATCCCTGAAGTGCTGCTGTGTTTAGTATATCCTTATTCATACTTTTGAAACTGAGCAATAGTATGCATTTGTTTAGTATGGTTTAGTTTATAGCATAAACATGTTTATAAGCATATAAGTATTGTTTATAGCATAATGTAAACATGGAAGTTGGTATTAAAGCAAAATTAAAAGTTAAAAATGTCAGCTTCCTTATATAATGAGCAATTCCTTTTTTTACTTATTTTGAATTTTAATTACAGAATATCTTAAGCTCACTGGATACTGATTTAGTTAATTTTTGCTCTTGAATTTTTTAGTCTGAAAAATGTATTTAAACTTGTTTTTGCATCAACTGCTGTTACCTATACACTGGGATATCTTTAAATTTAATATAAAAATAGTTTTACTTTCTAAAGGCAAACATTTTTAATTAATAAAAAAATTATACAAATAATAAAGTAAATTAAAAATCACAAAGCAAATTATTTTTAAAATTAATAATTAGCACCCATAGGGTGTTATGTCTAGGTACTTTGGGCTTAACAAATGAAACTGGAGGACATAGAGTAGAAGAGGACAGGTAGAATAGTTTATATAGAAGGGTTATGGTCTGTGGGTGATTATCTCCTATTTCCTGCTAAGATTTGCCACATTCTGTATGGAGGAGGGATATAGACTTAAATCCCCTTGTCAGCTGGTAAACAGGAGGAACCTTGTAGCTGAATTTGCTGTTTAATTCTTCAGGACACATTGTTTTTAGAATAGGAAGGATAGTGTTAATAATACAGGTTGGCAAATAGGAATTTTGTAACTTTTTGTGGTGATACCTTTAATTCTGGTTTTGATCTGTTTTCTCCATATAACATTGAAGCCTATGACAGAAGAAGCAGTTGAGCAGCAATATAATTATTAACATGACTTTTTAGTTTTTGTGTATGATTGTTTGGAGTAGTTCTGTTTTTTACAAAACAGAAAAATGGATTTTCAGCCAGTTTTGATCTAGGTTATCAGTATACCGTGTACTTTCTAAAGCAGTTCATAGTGTAGGAGAGAAACTGGAAACAGGAAAATTCCAAGTCCAGTGACTTATATTTTCTTAAGTTCCTTAGAACATTTAACCAACTTTTATACACATACTTTTGCATCTAGGCTTTTGATTTCTATTTTAGTTTTGTTTTAGTTATTCTATAATCAGTTGCAGGGCTGCTTATATGCTGTTAGTTTCAGGTTCCTTTTTTAAAAGTGTAGCTGTGTGTTTTTTGTTTTTTTTTTTATTTAAAAGCTAGATAATTCATGCCTCTGTTTTTCAAATCAAAAGGTACCAAAGTATTTGGCCCTTCTTTCAACACTTTGTTCTAGAGTGTCATTGGTGTCTAGTTTCATGCAAGATGTAAGACAGGAATATATAGACGTTCCTTTTTACTTTTTTCATTAAAAAATTTTTTTTCAGTAGCATATTTTTTCCCTTTTAAAGGTGAATCTTGAAGACAGCATATGTTTAAAAATAAATTTTGAGACCACTTTGTTATGTAAAGAGCTACCTCATTCTTTTTGGTGACTGCATTGTATTTTTTTTTAAATTGGTATTTCTAATTTATTTGAACAATTCTCTGATAGAAATAAAGGTTATTTTAAAGTCTTTAGGTATTAAAAATTAGACTGCTGAAATATATCTGTATGTTTTTATGAACACATTTGCGTCTATACTAGCGGACACAAAAATGTGTACATTTTAGGATAAACTCATAAAAATAAAATTGCTGGGTTAAAGGTATGTGTATTAAAAAGTAGTTATTGCCAAATTGCTCTACATGCAGCTCTGGGTATTCTGGTAGATTTCATAAGGCCCCTTGTACTCCAATACTGTCTTAAAAATGTTCCCTTTTGAATTTCATTTTTATGGGTTCTTTCCTTGTACTTTCTTCTTTTTTAATGTTTAGTTTTACCTATCTGGATTAATTTTGGTGGAAGGAACAAGGTGCAGATCTCACTTGTTTTTTTTCGGATGGCTACTCTGATCACAACACCATTTGTTGAATTTCTTTTCTTTACTCAGTGGTAATTAATATCAACCACTATTATCATTTACTAAATTATGCACCTGGGTCTATTTCTAGAGTCTACTCTTACTCTGATTCACTGATCTGTTAATTCATTTCTGTGCTAGTGCTATACACTTTTAATTACTCTAGCTTTATATGTTTTGCTCTTTAATAAAGCTAGTCCTTTCTCATTAGTCTTTTACAGAATGTTTCTGACTTCAAAAGCATCAGTTTCTTTAATCAATGAAAGGAGTCAGATCCACTTCACAGTATTTGCTCTTGTTCATGTAAAACATTTACTTTGTTAGATGTAAATAGTTGGAGGTTATTGTTTGGTATTACAGTAATGCAAAAAATGAAAAAAACTTTAAAAAGTAGCTTCATGTTGATTGACAATTTTTACTTATACTTTTGTTCTGATCACTTTTCTTCAAAGGGCCTAACCATATGCCTATGCAGGGACCTGGACCCAATCAACTCAACATTACAAATAGTTCCATGAACATGCCTTCAAGTAGCCATGGGTCCATGGGAGGCTATAATCATTCCGTGCCATCATCACAGAGCATGCCAGTACAGAATCAGATGACGATGAGTCAAGGGCAACCAATGGGAAACTATGGTCCCAGACCAAATATGAATATGCAACCAAACCAAGGTAATTAAATTTTATGCTATTCTTAACCAGCTATTTTGTCACAGTAGTATTGTAATTTTTAAAATGTGTTAACTATTTCATAAAAAGGTTTGTAGTAAGTGATAATAATACCTTTAGAAAGGGAACTTTGAATTTTAAATCAGCTTAAAATACTGTTTTTATATTAGAAATTAGATTGCTTAATTTAGCTTTTCAAGTTTATTTACTTTTATGTCTTTTTGACAGTTTGAGAGCCTGTGTTTTTGGATTTTATTTTAAAGCTGAGCAATGTGTAACTAAATAGTTGGTTTAGATCTAAAAATTTGAGAATATAGATATCTTTATAGCTCAGTCCCTTTAAAATCATACTTAAGACTCTATTAGTTTTTGTGACTCTTGAGATTTTTTTGGGATGCTATATTTTGGTACTAAAAGGTAATTTTAATATAGCTTGCTATTAATGCTAAGTAGAGGTGCTGTTTTCTTGTAGTCTTAGTGAGTCTGTTAAAGTTAATTACCAACCTCAGAATGAAATTATTACCATGTTTCTCCTTTAAGTATTCTAGTGAATAACTAAACACCAGTAAGTGTGCTCTGTTCTGCTAATTGCCTGTTAAAAAAATTGGCATATTGCCAACCTAAAGTTATTTCAGTTATACATTATGGTAAGGCTGAGTTTCAGATGGATTTAAATGTAGTTGCAATAAAATTTTCTAGATTTTCTTTTGAAAAATAATCACTACAGTCCTCCCAGATAAAGGAATTTAATGTTCAATCATTTGATAATTATTTGTTATGAGATAATATATTCTAATTTTAAACTTACAGACGTTTTCTGTAATTATGATGAGATCTACTGACAACCAAGGGAGATAGTTGAATATACTGTTGAATACACTGTTCAGTGAATGTTGTTTTTCAAAACTGGCAGTTGCTCACCCCCCCCACCCCAAGTTTTCAGTGCCCACAATAGGATATTTTCTTTTTTTATTAGATCAGTTAAAGTTTCAGAACAGTAGCAAGATCCAGTCATTTCTAAATCATGAATAGAGAGCAAATGTTTTTACATATAATTTGCTTGTTAGCAGAGCAAGAAAATTGATAATAATTCTGACTGCAGGTACATAATGATGGCATGCTTCTTAGAAACTAAGAAAAGATAATATGGAGAACAAATATGAATGTTTGATACAAGATATGAAGAAGAAAAACAATGCATACCAAAGTGTGCATGTTGAAAATAGTTAACTGATTTTGGGGAAAGGAGTAGAGTACGTATAGAAATTTGTTTTGAAAACTCAGAAACATACTATTTTTTGAAAGTATATTGTGTATTAATGTATACTTTTCCTTTTATTGTAATGGTAAATTTTACTTTTGGTTTTGCTTATCATAATGTATAAATTACTTAATAGAAAATACACTCTAAAAATTGAAGGTGTTGATATCTGATTTAAAGAAATAAAAGTTATTTTTTAAAAGAGGAAATGGAATAGAAAATGAGTGAGAATATTTTCAATATTTAAAAAATTTTCTTCAGGATAAATAAAAAACTTTTCAGTTAAATTTTGATATTTCAGGATCAAAAGAACATCAAGGACTATTGCAGTTACCAAAAAGAAACAAGGAAAAAGCTATATGAGATTTTGGCAATATAATCTTTCTTTACTTTCATTGATTACTTATAAAAATGTTTTAATTATGGTATCTGTTGATGAAAAACATTGCTTAACATGATGAAAAGTTTCATGTGAAGTTTTCATATTTATTTCATTACAGAAATTTTCTGAGCTAGTTTTATAAAATAGCTAATAGCTTAGAGTAAAAACATTTGATCTAAATATTGGGTGGGAGGAATTAGAGACTGCATTTTAAATAAGTAAAAGCTTGGAAAATAAAAAATAAAGGAGGTATTTTGACTTAATTTTTTCTTAGATTTATTGAGGTATCAGTTCTTTCGGTTAAAATCAAAATCCTGGAATTGTTAAATATTCCTTTATTTCTTTTTTTTTTGAGACTAGGTCTTGCTATTTTTGCCTGTGGAACGCAGGCTCTTGTTGCCTGGGGTTCCACAGACTCAAGCTATCCCCAGCCTCAGCTTCCCAGGTAGCTAGGATGACAGGGCGCGCACCACCACGTCCAGCTATTTTTTTGGAACTAGGTCTCGCTGCGGGCTCCAGGCGGGGCTCGAACTGCAATCCCTAGCCCTGGCCGCTTCATAGGCTGAAGCTTACAAGCACGAGCCACCGTGCTGGGCCTTTCCTTTATTTCTATGTGTATATACTTGTGTCAGTAGACAGTAGAAACCTGTTTAAGCAGCTTACTGGGTTTTAAGAGTAGGGCTCTGTTAGTCAAGGAAAAGAAACACTTAGGAGATTTCTTAGATTAAAATTTGTTAAGTGAAAAAACTTTTTGATTAATCCACAAATTTTTGTTTTAAGAAGGAGCCATTACATAGTGAGTTTTAAATTACTAATAATTATTTAAGCAACAATTGAAAATCTTAACTAATTATATGGTGGTAGACATTAACCAGGATGTTCGAGGCAGAAGTCTGGATGCATTTATACTGATAGTTTTGAAATGGCTTTGTTATTATCGCTCATCCCTTCCTTGTCTCTCAGTCTTCAAAATAAAATTAAGTGGGTGGTGGGGGGGGGAAGGGGATAGCTTGCTACAAACTTTGTCATAATTTAAGAGACTGAAATTAATCCCGGGATAGATACCTTATATGCTTATAATTTATCATTTTGACTATTAAAAATATTCTGTTAATTTATACTATTAACTATGGAATAATAAGGTACGATGTGTACTAGTGTTACACTTGTTTTTAAAAATTTCCTGTGGATTTGTCGCAAATATTAATTGACCTTTAATATTTTGACAGACATGTTTAAAGATTTGGAATTACTGCATTTTTTCCTCATTTTTATTGTTAAGATTGTTTTGTATGATTTCAGATTACATGTCATTTACATAGCCCGGCCTAATGTGAAAAGTGAGGACTGTCAAGTTTTATAGGATAATACACTTTGAGAAAGCCTATTAAATTTTCAACTTTCTGTAAATATTGTCAGTGGAAGAGCTCCTTATTTCTTTGAAAGGTGCATATACAAGTATGTCAGGCAATGATAAGTGTCATGAAGAAAAGTAAGCATGGTAGAGGGAAGAAATGGTGATTTTAGAGTAGATAGCAAATACCTACAAAAAAAAAAAAAGGCATCTCAGGAACAGCAGGCAGAAGTGCTGAGTTTAAGCATATTTGGTGTGTTTGAGGTATACCAAAGAGACTGACCTAGCTGGTGTTGAATGAGTGTAGTGCAGGGAGTTGTAAGAGATAAGATCCAAGATATAGTTGAAAGCCAGGCTATGTAGCTGACCTTGTATACAATACATGTTAGACCTTGTATTGTATAGTCCATAAGGATTTTAGATTTTATTCTAAGAGAATGGGGATACTGCTAGAAAGTTTTGAGCAGAGGAATAATATGTGAATATGTTTTAAGAAAAGCCTTGACTGATGTATGAATAATACTAGTTGGAAAAGTGTGGAAGCAGGGAAAGCTATTAAAAAGGCTCTTGGTATAAGAGATGATGAGTAGATTGAGTCTATGGAAATAATGAGAAGCAGTCACTTTTGTAGTATTTACCATGTATTTTGAAGATAGAACTGCTATGATTGCAAGAGTTTGTTAATAGACTTACTGAATGCACAGTACAAGACAGTTATATGTGTGACTTAAAGTTTGAAATATTTAGTTGTATGATATCGACATGTGAAACAATAGAATGATAAATTTAAGGGAGTCACAGTTTCATTTGGTACATGTTAAGTTTGGGTGACCTGTTGGTATCTAAGTGGTTATGTCAGGTAGCAGTTGGATATATTATTCTGGAACTGAGTAGAGAGATCAGGACATTCAAAGCTCTAGATCAGAAGAGGGGTCATTTCAGGAATGAATAAAGGTGGAAAGAAAAAGAGGTCCTAAGCATTTTGACATGGGGGAGATGATAACGATTTCTTCAGGGGGAATTAGAAAATTGACCAAAAGTAATCAGTGATTAGAGGGAGAAGCCAAGTGATTGTAGGATTCTGAAACTAAGTGAAAAAAGTGTTTAAGAATGAGTAGATTATCTATTATGTCAAATTCTGCTGAAAGATCAAGTAAGATGAGGATAGAAAACTAGTCACTGGACTTCATGACCAGGGTGTGATATGGACAGCTTTGGTGGAAGGATGGGGGTAAAGGCTTGAGTACACAGTATTCAAGAGAAAATGAGAAGCAGTACAGTGTAAAGATAATTGTTTTCAATAGTCTTTTGATAAGAATCTAAATGGATTAATAGCTAGAGAAAGATATATGATTATGATTTTTTAAATATGGGAAGATACTCATATTTGTGTACTGATAGGAGTCATACATTAGAGAAAGAGGTACAGTAAATGATGCAAGAAAGAGGATAAGGACAGCACTGGAGCTTGTAAATAAGTTTCTGGGAGTAGTTTGAGGGCACAGTCACTGAGACTTCTCTTACCTCTGATTTTAACTAAGAATTGAGCCAATGCCAAGTTAAATAGACTGGCCTTAATTTTCAACACACTTGAAAGTTCTGGCATTCTGAGAACCATGCTGTTTCCATAATTTTCTAGACAAACAGAACTTATTGTCAGTTATGGTTAGATTTATTACAGAAAAAAACGGTACAAATTCAATATGGAAAAATTATGAATAAAATTATTTCATAGAATAGTCACACTTGATTAATGTCTGTAATGAATTTGAAGGTGTGATAGTTATATGTACACATCATTCCCCAGTGTTAAAACTGGTATAGTTGTGCTGTATTGTTACTTTCGTAGGACTATGTTCTGCTTTGAGGTACAGTCATTACTTTGAATGAGTTTTCAAAGTTGTGATTTTCTTTACCCCAATAATGGCATTTTTCTGTGTGTGAAAAACAAAAATATTATTTAAAATACCATTTTTGAAATATTACTATAAAATATTAAAATATATAATATATTTTTATATTATGTAAAATATTATTAAAATAGTAATTTTTGGAAAAGTCTGAGAAATAGAGAAAAGCATAGAACATAAAGTAAAAATCACCTGTATTCTGTGTGGCAAAAAAATTTTTTTATTTTAACTATTTCAAATAGTTTTTCATTTTGTACAAGATTTGGTTTCTTCCCTCAGGTGTTGTTCCCATAAGTCTCCCAATACCATAGCACCCATGAACTGCCCACTGTAGTCCTGTCTGCTCTTTGTTTCCCTTTTTTAAATTCTTTCCATTTCCCTCTCCTCCTGTATGCCACAGATCTGTAGTTTGCATACAATTTTTGTCTTCTTTTTGTTTGACCCTTTGTTTGGTTTCCCTATATTCCTCCTATAAGAGATATTTTTCTTCTTTCTTCTGATCTATTTCACTGAGCATAATTCCTTCTAGCTCCATCCATGTTGTTGTAAGTGGCATGAGTTTATCCTTTTTGACTGCCGAGTAGTTTTTTCATTATGTATAAATACCGCATCTTGATCCTTTCAAGGTTTTGGTCATATAGGTTGTTTCCATATCTTAGCTATTGTAAATAATGCTGCAATAAACATAGGAGTGCAGCTTTCCTTTCAAATTAATATTTTTGTGTTTTTTATTATTAAATTATTTATATATAAATTTCACATCTTTGTAATCCCCAGGATTTGCTCACTGCTTTCCCTCCCTGACCATTCCTACCCTCTCCTGTCCCCCCCCAATATGTACGTCACTTTGTTTGTTAGCTTGTTTTGACTTTTCCTCATGACTTTTTATTTTTCCTATGTCCCATAGATTAGTGAAACCATTTGGTTTCTGTCTTTCTTTCTGACTTGTTTCTGTTAATATGATTTCTTCTAAGTACATCCATGTTATAAAATTGATTGTCAAATTTGTCATTTTTAATTGATGAATAATATTACATTGTGTGTATGTACCACATCTTTGTCATCTAGTCATCTGTTTTGGGACATTTGGGTGTTCCTATGTCCTTGCAGTTATAAATAGTGGTGCAGTAAACATCGGGCACAGTTGTCCCTTTGTACAAGAATTGAGGTCTCCTTTGGGTAGATTCTCAGAAGAGCAATTGCTGGGTCAAATGGTAGTTCCATTTTCATTAGTTTGAGGGTCCTCCATGCAGCTTTCCATAGTGGCTGGACCAGTTTACATTCCCACCAGCAGTGTAAGAGTGTTCCTTTCTCTCCACATCCATGCCAGCACTTGTTGTTGTCCCTGTTTTGAATGTGGGCCATTCTTACTGGTGTAAAGTGATATCTCATTGTGGTTTTGCCATATACATTGTATGAAGCAGACATCACACTTATACCAAAACCAAATAATAAGGACAGCACCAAGAAAGAAAACTATAGATCAATTTCCCTAATGAACATGAACACAAAAATTTTAAAGAAAATCCTGGTAAATCGAAACCAATGATGTATAAAAAGCATTTTCAGCATGACCAAAGTGGGATTTATCCCAGGGGCACAAGTATGGTTCAACATCCGGAAATCAATTAACATAATCCACCATATCAACAAGGAGAAAAACAGAAACCTTACAATCATATCAATAGATGCAAGAAAGCATTCCATAAAGTCCAACACTCATTCATGATAAAAGCTCTTGAAAAACTGGGGATCAAAAGAACATATCACAACATAATAAAAGCCATCTATGACAAACCTACAGCAAACATCATCCTAAATGGTGAAAAACTAAAATCAAACCTACTTCAAACATCATCCTAAATGACAAAAAACTAAAATCATTTCAATTAAGATCTGGAACCAGGCAAGGATGCCCACTCTCTTAACTACTTTTTAACATAGCACTGGAAGTTGTAGCCAGGGCAATAAGGCAAAGGAAAGATATAAAAGGGATACAAGTAGGAAATGATGACATGATTCTTTATATAGAGAACCCCAAAAAATCCACTGAAAAACTTCTTGAAACAATAAACCAGTTCAGTAAGGTAGTTGGTTACAAAATCAACACATAGAAGTCAGCAGCTTTCCTATACGCAAAGTCAAGCAGAAGAAGAAATCAAAAAAACCACCCCATTTACCATTGCACCAAAAAAAAATTTTAAATACTTGGGAATAAGCCTAACAAAACATGTGAACGAACTATACAAAGAAAACTTTAAAACACTGCTAACAGAGTTAGAAGAATACATAAGGAAATGGAAAGATATTCCCTGCTCGTGGATTGGAAGAATTAACATCATCAAAATGGCCATCCTGTCAAAAGCAATCTACAGATTCAATGCAATCCCTATAAAAATCCCAATGACTTTCTTTAAAGAGATAGAATAAGAATTTTTTGCGGTCTTTGTGTAGATTTTTAGGATTGTAATTACTGGGTCATTTGGTAGACACATTTTTAGTAGTTTGAAGAAACTCCACACACCTTTCCTTAGTGGTTGGACCAGTTTGCATTCCTACCAGCAATGTAAGAGTTTCCTTTTTCTACACATTCTCTCTAGCATTTGTTGTTGCCAGTTTTTTAAATATGGGCCATTCTCACCAGTGTGGGATTATATTTCACTGTGGTTTTGATTTGCATTTCCCTCATTATGAGTGATGGTGTTGCTCAGTAAATTTTAAATTACCTTTGCTGGCAAGGTGTATAGATGGCCTATATTCTACCTCTTTGTAGCAGCCGTTGAGTACTTGTAATTGCCTAAGTATTTATAAATGTCTACTTAATTATTTTTCCCTAAGTTCTTCAGTTCTATGAACTCTGAAACTGTGTCTTGTTTTATTCACTACTTTATCTTGTTTGTTGACTGATAGATTAGCTAGATTTCCTCCTGCAATAACAAATTAGAGAACTAGCATCCTTCTCTGCAGTGTTGTCATCCATCAACTGTCATTCCAGGAATGAGCCAAAGAAGAAACTGTCAGTTACTGTCAGATAGTACAGATGATTGTCAGTTATAACAAAACCTTATGGGTTTGGAAGACAAAATCCAGATGAGTTCTATTCAACAGATTATAAATTCAGTTTCCTTTTGATTCATCTTTAAAAAATTTATTTTGAAATAACTGTAGATTCACAGAAGTTGTAATGGTAACAGAGATTCTGTCTATACTACCCCACTATTTCTCATCTCTCATAACCAGTTTTATATATTTCTATAATGTTATCATTTTAATATTGTCATGTAAATGGCATCATACAGTATGATAAAGTCAGTTATTACCTTTTGAGACTGGCTTTTTTTTCGTCAACAGTATATCTAGCCAAGTTGTTCTATGTATCAGGGATCAGTGGTTTGTTCCTTTTTATTACTGAGTAGGAGTCTGATATGAATGTGTCATTGTCTTTTTACCTTTTGCCTATTGAAAGTTATTTTTGCTGGTCCCAGTTTTTGACATACATATAAAGTAACAGTTTCAACAGTTGTGTACATGTTCATGGGCTCTCTTAAACAAAGCTTTGATTTTTTTTTAAGGGACTGCAGTGTCTGAGTGTATTATATGTTCCATTTTTTTAGAAACTGCCCAAATGATTACCAAAGTGACTGTACCATTTTACCGTTCCACCAGCAGTGTATGAATGATCTGCATTCTCTCAGTCCATGCTGGTATTTGGTATTGTCAGTGTGTGTGTGTATATACACACACATATATACACACACACACATATATATATATATGCACATATTATTTTAAATGTATGTATATATATATATTTTTAAATCTTAACTTATCTAAAGGTTTAGTGATCTCATTTTGGTCTGTGCACTTCCGTAATGAGTGTATATATTGAATATCTTTTCAGTGCTTACTTACCTTCTATATATCCTCTTCAGTGGAATGTCTCTTTGTATTTTTGGTTTTCTTTTCTAGTTGGATTTTTTTTTTCCTTGTGGAATCTTAGAAGGCTTTTTTTTTTCTTCTTAGGTCTAGGTTTTAAATTTTCACCCAATCTTTCATTATTTAAAATTTCAGAGATAAAGGAAACCTGAGGAAATTGCATCTGTATAGGCACACCATATATTCTTCAGTTATTATTTTAGTAAATTTATCTGTTCATCTGTTAGTGCATATTATCTTTTAAATGCATTTCCGAGTTATTTGAAGATAATCAGTACATCTCCCCCCTAAAAATTTTAGTATGCATATTTTTTAGAGCTCAACATTTAAAAATTTAAAAAATACAAGTTTAGGTACAATTAAATGTGCTGATCTTAAGTCTCTCTCTAACATGGTTTCTTTTATGGAAAAAAGGAATGATTGATTACTCTTTCCCTTAGAATTCTTTCTCAGTATGTGAAAGGACTACCTGGATCAGAATCACCTGGGGTACTTGTTAAAGTAAGGTTTGTGTGCTTTACCTTACACCTGCTAAGCCAGAATCTTTTATGTAAATTTTAAAAACTACATCTTAATAAGTCATAATAAGAAATCAGTCAGTTCCTTTAAAATTTTTTGGGGCAAGGTGAGTTCTTCTGGGCCAGATAGTTCTTAACTTTTTACATTTCATGCTAAGGTGACACAAAGCTATATGTTCTAATGTAGCCAATGATCATGGCTTTCTTCTTGGGTAAGTTAAGGTCTTTACTTTCAGACAGATTGATTCTTCACTTGTATCATATTTATTGCGAGCTTTTGGAGTTTCTTTTGATATGCAATAGATATTTGAGTGTAACTTTAGTTTTGAATTATTTTCATTATATAATATGTTTGAAACTATGTGAGAAGGGTTGTCTAACTCTTAAAAAATTACATAATCCTTATTTTGCTAGATTTATTAACCCACAACAGAGCCTTTTCCCAATCCTCACCAGAAAGCTGAAAACATAGTCTAATTCCCAGAATAGTTTGTAGAATGTCAGTGATTTAAAATTATGCTTTTGAGACTCTTAAGATTTCTTAATCAGCACTATACAATTGATGAGCTGCGTAATTACTGTGGGCACCTGTCCTCTGCATTTGTAGCTATTTAGCTGTATTTCCCTCTTGTACCCAGTAGGTGGCAGTAGTACCACTGCACTAGTGTGGCAACTGTGAAAAAGTTTACTTTTTGCTAAAAATGTCTCCTGAGATCCTGGGGCACAGGGAGAACTCATATCAAGGAGGGAGCTGGAATAGACTAAGTGCCTACCAGCTGACTCATGCCAGCTGGGTCCAGGGTGTGCACTGAAAATTCCAGTCTTCTGGAGGCATCGAGCCTGATGGGGGACTCCTGGCTCACCCCTACCAGTGGTCCAGGCCACAGGTTATTAGGGGTGCAGGTAGGTGGAGTTTCCACTCCTCTGCCAACCACGGGAACCAGGGGGAACCGGGAGGCTGGACAGGAAAGCCGCACCTTTATCCTAGAGCCTGGGGGACAGCACGGCAGAGGGTGAGGAGGGGCGGGATATGGGTCCCTCCAGTTAATCCCACTTCTAACAGACCAGAACAGAATGAGAATATCCACCTATTCTGCTGCTGTTAATGAAGAATAAAGGCCCTGGGCACATCTTACACCTGGTGAGACCAAAAATGAGAGTGACTGGAACAAGTTCCTAAACTTTAAAGCACAATGAAACGACTGACCACAGAACTACACCTACAATGACTTAGGGGGCAGAGAAGCAAAGCCCTGATCCAGAATGTTCAGCAGCAACAAAACACTCCATTTCCGGAAGAGGAGAAGGCCACAAAAAAGGGGACATGGCCACAGAACAACTGCAAACAGAAGGAGAGGAGTGCAACTGGGCCTACCATGGAATGGAATTGGCCTCCAATAAAAGAACCTCTCTCCCACAAAGGGCTGGATGTAGGAGCCCAACCTCAGACTCCAGAACCATAAGGACTAGAAACAGCAACATGGGACAAATGCTGGAACGGAGGAGAAAACCAACATGAATGAGGTGGCGTGAATCCCTATGATGGCACAGGTCTGGAGAAAAGGAGAATCATCTCCACCACAGAAAACTTTAAAACAGAGGAGACAGGAGCAAAGGGCGACACAACTGAACCTCAGCTCACCTACAAGGTGAACAAATACTTTGCTGCTAAGACATCCATGGAAATCGAAGCAGTATGGGCCACGAAGTTCCAGGAGAGCAGGTCATCACCCAGGAAGAGGACACTGCACCAGTAAAGACAAAAGCTCAATGGGCCAAAGACCGATGACTTAAAATGAAAGGAAGGTGGGAGCCACTGGAGAGGGATTGGGGGAAGGGGAAAATAAAGGGTCTTAACAATACGTATATGGATAAATCTGTATGAAAAATAAAAAGTACCCTGAGGGATAAAACAGCCCTCAGTAGAGATTTCCAGCTTTAAGAAATGCTTAGTCTAAGTGAAACAGGGTAACCATGAAAGGCTTTTTACCTTCACTTTAACACATACAGACCTGCTTCTCTCTACGAAGCAGGCTACAAGCAGTTCCTTTGCAATTACCTTTAACCTTAACTGGTTACACCTATCTGCCTGTTTCTCTCTACAAAGGAGGCTACACGATCTTCATCAGCACATTTTCACTGATCACCTTTACCATTGATATGCAAACATCAGCTACCAGCTTCTCTCTTCTTTTCCTCTTTCAGACCTAAAAAGAAAAACTTTACAACACAGTTTAAACTTTCCACTCGTGGGTTTTTACCACCATCCCCAGCCTTCTCAACCAAAATACCAAACCAATGCAAGACTATCAGTGCAGACTAATTTATTTCTAACAAAGTGATTTCTAATTATCCTAATAACTACAAAAGAAGCATGTAAGACTCAGAATACTTTAACATTGTCCAAAACCTTTCTCAGTATTGTCCAAAGTCCTTTCCCAGATTGCCCAGAAATCCTCAGTCTCTCAGTCCTGATCATCTCACCAATGTCCAGTCAGAGTCCATCTCCATACGCTTGAAGACATGTTCCTTTGGCTGGCTGCTCCCTTGACTTGCTTCTCCTTGTCTTCCACGCTGTGTTTTCCTTGTCTCCTTCATGTAGCAGGAACTTCATGGTACTGGACACAGCCAAGTTCACTTTCTTTTCAGGCCTGTCTTTTGCACAGCCTCTTGCAGACACAAGTTAAACTCAGCAAAACAAACTCCAACACGGAGTTCTAATCTGCAAACTCCTTAACTGTATTCAGCACACATGCTGCTAGCCTGGGCCAGCCAAGGGTTGCAATCCCCCGGTGGCCACATGGCCAAGCTCACATGGCTCACATCTTTACAAGATGGCCGATTCCCATCTCTCCTCCATTGAACCTCTCTCTCTATCCAGTCTCCATATTTGAATCCAAATCCCTCTCTTTGTTTGCACACCCTTTATATACCCTGATTTCCCGCCTTCCAGGAAACCTGTTTCACCTTGACCATTTCACTTCTTTCTCCCCCTGCATCTCCCTGAAGGGAAATTCCAGCTAAGGTCATTCTCCCATTTTAGCATACCTGTCCTTGAAATCTGCAATCTTAAACAGGAGACAATGGGGGGGGGGG
>PVHY01003897.1:0-72673 GCA_004024945.1 Uropsilus gracilis
AATACCAAATAGCAAAAAATAAAACCAAAGCCAATTCTTTAAAATCTTTTTTAAATATCGAAATGATCAAGAAAAAAATAAGTCAGTAAGTAGTGAAGAATGAAAAATCAGTAACACAAAAGATACTTACTATGATAAAGGAATAAATATCAACAAATACAGGCCAATACATTTTAAAATCTAAAAAAAAAATGACAAAACTTGGCACAGGAAGACATAAGCTTAAATAGAGTATAAACATTAAAGAAGTGAAAATACACCAAACACCTGTCTGAAAAATTCTTCAGTTCTTTATTTTTATTTGTGAGATTCAATAGTTTCAAGGAACACATTCTCAACTCTTAGAAAAATTCAGAAATACAAGGTAATCATCACATAAAAAACATGTGTACACCCACATATATACATGCAAATTCATGCACACACTCAGCCCAGCTCACCAATCAATGTCTCCTGAAGGACAAAGTTCTCCACTACCAACCCGTCCTTATATAGAAGCTTCCGCACCTTTTACACATTCTCTTGCTTCCCTAAGTGCTCCTTATTTTCAGAAATTACAAGATCCAGGGCATCTCTCTCCTCAACCCATTTGTGGATTTCTTGAAGACTGGGAAATGAAAAGATAAAAAGTAAATCAAACTTATGACATTTTATTTTAACAAATAATTAGCAATTATATATAACTAATTAATAATGATTATTACTAATTATCAGTAATATTAACTATATTAGTAATAATATAATTGTGGTATAATTACATGTAATATATTTACAAGTAAAATGTAATATAAATACAAAATTATTAAGGTAATTGACAATATTATGATATTGTCATATTGGCTTTCTTTATGAAAAAATATTTCTATATATTTTTCCTATATATTTTTTAAATTTTGTATTTATCATACAATTGGTCATGCTTGCATGGTTGTAGTGTACCCTCTATTCTCCACCCTACCCCCCATTACTCCTCTGGTTACTCCAACTCCCCTCCCTGCAAGCTGTTGGTCTATGATTGGCCTGCTGATCTTTTCTTTTTCTAGAACTATGTCCTTTTTTCCTGGGTGCGGATTCACACTCCTGGAGACCAAGCAGATGACTGAATGGATCTCCAGGAGTAGATGAGGCAGATAGTTAGGCCTAGCACATTGGGACCTTGTAGGTATATGGTGCACTTCTCCAGGATCCTTTCTGTCACTTGGTGCTGGTTCTGAACCATACAGTTCGGATATCTGGAACCTTTCTGTATCTTAAGCTTTATATCTGGTTTTTGCAAAATAAAGCTAGAATTACTCATTGAATCTGAGGATATTACCAGCAGCTCCAGTTTTCCTTGCCCTAATTTTTCTCCCCATAGATTAGTGGATATATAGATTAGTATTTTTTCATAGAACTTTGGAAGTTTTTGGACATGACTATTCAACTATTCCTTGTGTCTTTTTTTTTTTTTTTTCTGTCTCTGAGACGTTCTTTATGTGTTAGTGTATCTGGTGATTTTCTACAGGTGTAAAGGGTTCTCTTAATTTTTCTCCAGTCTTCTTTTCATTCTGTCCTTGGACAATATAATCTCAGTATCTTCAAGCTCACTGATTACTCCTGCCAGTTCAAATTTGACAGTGAACCTGTCTAGTGAATTTTATATCTGTTACTGTAACTTTCAAATCAAGGATTTCATCTTCCTTATTTCTATTCATTTTATTTTTTTCTACCCCCTTTTCTACTCACTTTAATAGATTTTCTCTATTTGGTGAGAAAACATTCTCAAATTAGTTCTTTAGACACAGTTGTCTTCAGTTCTTTGAGAATATTTATAATATTCATAATAATTGAGTATAATGTATTCATTCATTTAAAATGAATATTTATAATAATAGATCAAATGTTTCTGGTTAGTAAATCTAATGTCTAGATTTTTACTACCTGTTTCTTGTATAGGAGATAACTTTCTGGTTCCTTTGAAGATCTTCGTCTGTTGACAACTGGATATTTAAATAAAATCTGAAACTGATACATTACCTATCTTGCTTCTCATGATCTGTTATTGATGATGATGATGATGATGATATCTATTTACTTATGTAATGGTAAGACTCAGTGGACTAAGTCTATAAAGTCTGTATCTTCTGTTTTGTGTTACAAATGAAGTCTCTTCTCAAAAAATTTAGGGGTCATCTAATGATCAAAGGTAGATTTCCTTAGAGGTCTTGAACCAATACGTCTCTAATATGTCTTTGCAAAGGGGTGCTGGCTTATACCTTCAACAATCTGTCCAGAAGTTTACAACTCTCAAAAGAAATTTTTTGTCCAAACAACCTAGTTTAGTTTTGCAGAACGGGACACATTAACCTCATTCTTATCTTCTCTCTTTATCTGTCTGAACAGCACTCAAGTAGACTTCTCCAAGGCAATTTTCCAGTACAACTATTCTCTTTCTAGCTATGCTTAATATTCTGTTTATCTGCTGTGAAACCACAACATGAAATCAAAGAGAATTCACTACATGGAATGAAAAATCAAAGAAGGGAACAGAGCGTAGCACAATATAGTAATTGCAGAAAGCAGCTCCAACATCTACACCCAGAGGAAAGTGTAAGTATTATAACCTAGAATTCTAAACCCAAGAACTCGTAAGAGCTAGGATCCAGACCTCTGAAAAGAGTGATGGTTTCCACTGTTTCTGGAACTGAAGAGGGGAGCACCAAAGATTTAGGACTAAAGCTTTTGAGGAAAGAGCATTGAATCAATGGTGCCACTATCTCTGATGGGACAGAATAAGGTTACTTTAAGGACACTGGGGATAAAACAGGAAACTGGAAACAATTACCAATGCTAAAGTTTAGAGCTATTGATAAATTGAGTCTCACAGGAAATGCAATCAAAACAGGAAAGCTGAAGGTCATTTCTTTTTCCTGTTTCATTTTAGTCTACTTTTAATGCTCTTTAGTTGACAGAATCTAACAGGAAGTCAAGTAATAAAGCAGAAACATAGTTTGCCAAATACTATCTCCAGCATCACAAAGAATATGAAAGGGTAAGTTTGGATTCAAGCTGTACCATGGTTAGCTTAATAACAAGCACATGATGTTTCATTCATTAAGTGAATTTTCAGAAATATTCCTAACTTGTATAAAATATATTTCTTTTCAAATCTACATAATATTTAAGAAAATCATATTGCTGGCTAAGTTTTGAGAGTAAGGAAAGGTGAGATCCTAAGCAGACTGTGGGAAGAACAAATTATCTTTACCTTTTCATCATAAAGAGCCTGGCTTCATTCAAAGGGATATATTCTTTCAGAGACTGTATTAGTTGTTTTTCTACAGAAATCAAATTAGCCATGTGCCCTATAAGTGAATAGAAAAAAAGGGCCAGTCAAAGTCAGAAAAATGACTTTCCAGCTTGTTTCATTGTCACAAAGGCACCAATGAAAGGTAGGTCCCTTCCAGTCAACTCTTTCTGGATCAATGGATGTTGGAGCTTAAGGAGAGATCCTGATGGCTGTTTCTAGTCTCTAGCTTCAAAAAAAGAAAGAAAGAGAAATACCTATAGGCATGTTCAGAACTTTGGTATGTACAGTGAACATTATTAGGGAGGAAACTTTATCTTATTCTTTTACCCTAAGGGTAATCTTGTCATGTAGAGTATGGAAAGAGGGGGAAGGGAGGTTAAATTACTTCAACACATAGGGATCAACTCTTAATGTTCAGGTAAAGAACAGAGCAGACAGGACTTTTATTTCACAAAAAGTAACTGAATATTTCTTTCTTTTTTTTTTTTTTTTTTTTTGAGGCTAGATCTCGCTACTTTTGCCTATGGAACTACAGGCTCTCATTGCCGGGGGTACCACAGACTCAAGCAAATCCCCAGCCTCAGCTTCCCAGGTAGCTTACAGGTGTGTGCCACTGTGCCCAGCTATTTTTTTCGGAACTAGGTCTTGCTACAGACCCCAGGCGGGACTCGAACCGTGATCCCTAGTCCCGGCCACTTCATAGGCTGAAGCTTACAGACACGAGCCACCATGCCCGGCCCTAAATGAATATTTCTAAAGGCCCTGAGAATAGTTATACTTCACAAAAAAAGAATACATATACCACAAACACCTGTTAAAAAAACAGGTTAAAAAACTTTCGGTCACTGTGTTAACAGTCACCAAAAAGTAAAAGTCTTAACATCTGGAAATTCCTTTTTTCATTGTGCCCTAAAACATGGAGGTTAGATTATGCTATCATGATAGAGAACTAGTGTATCATAACTCACAATGGGAACTAAGATGCATTTGCAGAAAATACTATGTCCTTTGGCCTACACCAACAGATGTGTAGATCATAGTCCATGTGCAGCACATGAACCAGGTCATCACGAACATAGGTATTTGAAGATTCGTGACTCTAGAAGTCAGCATCTGAAAGGTATTTTAGTAGCATTCATTAGACCACACCATAGTTAGAACAAAGGGTAACTAATACAAATAGAATAATATAAATGCAGGTATAGGTGAAAATACACAAGATACAAAACAGGTAACTGACTTAAACTGTAAAATTCATGCCCAGCATGGGGCACAGAGCAGAACCCCACTGAAGGCCCCACCATGCACCAGAATCCTATAGACCTGCCAGTGTGACTTAGTTCAGTGTGGGGGTTGGAGGTAAGCCCAAAAGAATGCTACTCAAAGCAATGCAGCCCTGAAAGTAAAGAATAAGAAGACAGAAAACAACAACAAATGGCCTTAGGGGGCTACTACATATACCACAAACACCTTTTTAAAAACCTTGAAAACACAGAAAGAGCACAAATCTTTAGAACTAATCACAAAGACATTACAGATCTGTTCTTCCTGTCAGATATGGAATTAAAACTTGACATTATAAAGAAATTTGAAGAACCTTGTGGAGGTAGGGGGGAGAAATTTGAAGATCATGGAAGGCAGTTAGATCAGAGCTATACAAGAAAATTCAGAAAAATTAATGTCCTGAGAAACAAAATCAATGAATCAAAGATTGAAATTAAAGCTCTGTAAGAAAATAACATATTCACAGGATGTAAAAAGATCAAAAGAGGAGATTAAAAAAAATTCTGGAGAAAGCTTTGGAAGTAGAAGAGAAAAATGGAAGAACAAATCAGTGAACAAACTTGAAGATGTGAATGCACAAAAAAATCAAGGCAGAAGAAGTGAACTTGAAAAAAACACTTTGAGAATTATCCAAAAAGCAATGATAATATAAGAAAAATGGAAAGGAAAAGGGGAAAGAAAGAGAAATTACTTAAATAATAGAGGAAAACTGTCCTAACCTGGAGTGGAACTAAGTATAAAAATCCATGAAACTAAAAGACCACCAGGATACCTAAGCAAAATGAGGCCCACACCAGCACATAGATTAGTGAAATTTATGAGTTCAAGACAAAGAAAGAATATTGAAATTGGTGAAGGTGAAGAAGCAGATAACCAAAAAGGAACCCAGATAAGGCTAAGATCAGACTTTTCTGAAGAAACACTATAGTTGTAGAGAGATGGAATGATGTCACTACACAAATTAAAAAAAAAATACCAGTTAAGAATTTTCTATCCTGCAAGTCTCTCTTTAGATATGAAAGATAAAGATTCTCTCAAAACATACTGAAGGAGTTTGCAAATACTAGTCCCCTATCCTACAAGAAATATTGAGAGTTTGTGTTGAAACCAAAGAGAGGAGTACACACACACACACACACACACACACACACACACACACACAAAGGAAACAGAACCACAAGATTAAGGTCAAAATGGCAGCAACAGATCTTCATATATCAATAATCCCAGTAAATAAACTCACCAAAGACAGAGTGTATGGTTCAATCAGAAAACAATGTAGATTTCTGCTGTCTTCACAAATTACACTTAAGCTCCAGAGATTAAAGAGACTCAATGTAATGACTTGAAAAACAGTCCTACATGTAAATTAGATCCAAAGGAAGGCAGGGACAGCCATACTTACATCAAACAAAATAGATTTCCAGTTAAAAAAAACATAACAAGAGTCAAGGATAGACACTATATACATAAGGGAACAACATATATGGAAGACATAACACTCATCAATATATATTCACCAACAAAGGAGATGTATTAGGCAACTACTACCAACTCTGATGACAACCAATGAAAAAATAAAATTGAGATAGGAGAGTTCAACACCTCACCTTCACCAATGGATACACCAACCAGACAGAAAATAAATGGGAATTCAATCACCTTAAACAAATAATTAGACCACACAGGCCTTATAGACATCACCTCAGAGACAGCTTACACTTAATCAAATTTTCTTTCAGAAATTCTACCTGTATTTCTACAAAGCTCCCATTGTCTTTTACACAAGTCCATTTTAGACCCCTCCCATTTCGTTCAATATCCTTCCCTTTCAGGCATCCTCCTTCTGTAGTCATATTTCTAGAGTATTTGGTTTAGTTTTCTCAGTTCATTTATTTCATTCTCTACTAATTCCATGAGTGAAATCATATTTGTCTTACTCCTGTCTTATTTCACTTAGCATAACCCCTTCAGCTCTATGCATGTTGTTGCAAATGGCAAGAATTCAGAGCTCAGTAGAATTCCATTTCATGTATATACGTCTTCATAATCCACTGCTATGTCAATGGGTATTTAGTCACTTTCATAACTTGGCTATTGTAAACAGGGCTACAATGAACATAAGTGTGTATATCCCTTTGAATTAATGATTTTGTACAGGCAGATATCTAGGAATCTAATTCTGGAACTCCACAGTTTTCCATAGTGTGTAGACCAACATTCCAACAAACAGTATAAAAGGCTCATTTTCTCCATATCCTCTCCATTATTTGTTGTGTCTAGCCTTTTTTTAAAAAATATTTTATACAATTTTATTTTGTTCTTTAGGTTACAACCTCTGTGTTATTTTTTCCCCCTCCCTCCTCCCTCTGGTGCCCCTTCCATTCTCTCAATCCTCACTCTTTGTTGTTTATTAACTATGCTGAGTCCATTAGTCTCTTTCCTGTTAGTGTCTTTTCTCTGGGTGAGGGGCTGCGTTGTTGGGTCCAGGTGAACCTTGCTGTTAGATTTTCAGTCTTAAGTTTGCGCTGGGTGGCCAGATTATATTCATTTGTGATCTGTCCATGTTTTCTTGCTGCAGGCCATCCTCTCCAATCCAATCCCATCTCCATTGCTTTGCTGCTTTTCCTTATGGCTCTGGTGTTGGACTTAGGGGGTCTTGCCCCCAGCCAGTGTTGGTCAAGAAGTTTCTCTGTGAGTTCAGCTAGTGCAAGTGGCCTTTGAAGATGATCTCCTCTGCTTTGGTTTGCAGTTTTGATGCGGGGTCCATTATCCCCTTTGGTCATCCTTTCCTCTCCCGTAATGAGGGAAGGGGTGTTGCTCTCCTTGAATATATCTCCAAAATGAAGACCCGGGTCTTGGCCCAGCGAGTGCAGAAGTGCACATGGTGACATCGTTTCTCTACGGTTGTTTTTCTGGTCTTACATGCACTGGTTCACTTTGTTGTCCATCTGCTGTGTCCAGCTCAGGCCTGTGGGCTGGACTTTTACCTGGTCCCTCATCTGTTCTATGTTGGGGTTGGCGTTGTGCTTATTCTGGTTCCTCTGAAGTTTAGGTGGAGTAAGAAGTAAGAGAGAGATGAAAGCCCCCCCCCCTCGCTGGGGGCTACATGGCACTGCCCATCAGCAGCCACCCACTGGTGGGTGGGACCTGCTCTCCCCACCCTGTCCCCCTTCTGGGGGACTCACCCGAGAGGCCTGACCCCCCTCACTCCCTGCTTGCAAGGGAGCTCCGCGAGCCAGGGCCCGGGCCACAGACAGCCGCCTATCTGTGTTTGGTCTTTTTGATGTGGGTCATTCTTCCAGGTATGAAGTACCATCTCATTGCAGTTGTTGTTTTTTTTTTTTAAGACTAGGTCTCGCTATGTTGCCTGGGGTTGTCCCAATTCGGGATCAGATCTGAGCAGTCCGGATTCTGGATCAGATCTGGGATCCCATGGATTCAGGTGATTCCCTGCCTCAGCATCCCAGGTAGCTGGGATTACAGGTGCGTGCCACCATACTCAGCAATTTTTTGAGACTGGTCTTGCTATGGTGCCTTTTTTTTATAGGTAAAGTTGGAACTAGGTAACTAAACTAAGATTGTTGTAAATATTAAAAAAACACAGAAATTATCAATGTCTTGGTGCAGTGGGTGAGGGGGAACAAAAGTTCACAGGAAAAGTTATCAAGGACAGTAGAGCATAAAGTTGAAATGAGGGATAACACTTGAATTTGTGACTGGGAGAAATGCTCATGAAATGGTAATCAGCTATTGTTTACCAAAAATATTAGAGCCTATTAGTCAGAAATTATTCTGTAAAACACAGATTATGAGAACTGTCTTCTAATGTTCTTTGCTGCCTGTCTCCCTCTCCTTAGGTTTCACGAGCCAGCCTGCTTGTCTTCACAAAATTAATCTGCATGACCAGTGTGGACTGGCTGAGGGAGCGTTAGACTTATCATATATTGTCTTAAGATGGAATGCCTGACACCTGAAAAGCTGATCCAAATCAACCTCATGCCATTGAACGCTCCAATCCTTCTCTTTCTCCTCCCCAGAAGAATATATGACATGAAGAAGCAAAAACCTGCATGCCTGCAAGAAGGAAACTCCAATTCTATTTCCCTGGTCAATTCCTTCCTCTCCCCTTTCTTCCATTAATTTAAAACCTCAGCCTTAATGGGCTAGGAGGCTGATTTTTGTCATGTCCACCTATATTTTGCTCAACTGGTCCAACAAAATAAAAACTTTACTATAAAATGTTCATAAAAGCTGTTCCTCTGTTCACAAAGGAGCAGTCAGCCCACAGCAGATCCAGGGCCAGTTACTTTTGCCTTTTATGAGGATAAGTAAAACAGAAAAATCAACCATTTAAGTATAATGAAGCTGGTGTGGGATCATGAGGCTTCAAGGGAAATAAAGTGGCTATAAGAAAACTTGGAGTCATAATGATGACTGAGAAGGAGGGCGAGGGTTTCAGTAAGAAGCTGCAGTCAAGCAAGATAAAAGAAAAACCAGAAGACAGCTGGATCAAGAGAATGGTGGTTTTACTTACATCTCTTAAAAAGTAAATAGTAAGTAGCCTATTGGCACAAGAACAAATGAGGGGAAACAGATGAAATTCAGCAGAAAGGAGTTAATCTCAAAGTAGAACTCAACAGCCATTTAAGGAGTTAACTCTAGAACTGGGAAATCAATGATCTTATAAATTATCAAACAAGGAAGGCTTTTTCTATGACAAAACCCCTGATGTCTCACACCCCTCTCATTCTTACCTGCCCCAATCAGTGCTACTATAAGGCACTGGGACTCAGAACCTCAGTGGGACCCTGGTTATCAATAGGTAAAGGAGCAAGCTACATAGCAAGCACTAATTAAGAGCCTAAGGCAGATCCCATGAGGATGTAAAACACACAATTCACACAGTTTATCAGAAATTCTCTTCCTTGGGTTCCATACTTTTCTTTTTTTAATGCTTCTTCTAAAAACCAACGTTCTACAAATCAGTCTATGTATTAATTTGGGGTAATGAGCCACAGAGGCTGCAATACAATGAGAATCATTGAAGATTCTAAATTTGGTATTTATCTGTGATAAGATACATTTTTATTTTACATTCATCATTTCATGAAGCCCTAACCTAACATTTGAGTTGTTAACTTAGGTCTGGGAAGCTCACAAACTACCCACAAACATTAATGTGCAAATTCTCATGGAGAAAGTTCTTGCTTTTTCACAAGATTCTCAAGAGTGTCTGTCACCCTAAAAACTAACAGTCCCTATAACTGCATCATTTTTCTACTTCAGGCCCGATGTATGATCACTCATTGAGTAATTTGGGAAATCCATTTTAGACTTAGGTGTGAAGTTCAGGTAGGTAAGTACACTAGCAAGTGGGCCCTAAAGGTCTGGTATAGAACTCGAAAGACAGATTTAGGTGGATAAGATCGGTTTAGTAAGTCATGAGCATACATGCGGGTGTTAAAACAGTATGAGTGTCTTACCAACAGTATGGTATTGTGAAAAAGGGAACAGGAGCTAGACTAGGGAACATGTACAGAGGGAAAGTAGGCCAATGAAAATGAACTAGCGCCAAGAACCATCAAGTTCTTTATTAAAGGGGGCAGAGGGGGTAAAAAAAAAAATAACTCACGTCCGTCCATAGGGCTTGGCCATTAGACAGCCAGTATCTTTCAGAGGAGAGAGACAAGCCTGTGGGGGCGTTTCTCCACATTATAAAACCACTTTCAGAAAGTTACAAAGTTCCTTCTAAACGCAAAACTTTGGGTTTGTCAAATACCCATGATTTTTTCCTACCATTAATTCACTTTTAAATCCCAAACGCTTCACAAAAAAAAAAAAAAGAAAAACATTCCCCACAATTTAGAATAAAGAGTTCTTACAAAAATTGAATGAAATCTCTTCTTCTAAGTAACCTCAACCTTGGAAATGATGTCCAAAAGAACTCATGAGGCAAATTCTCTTTCAGGGCGAATCCTCTATTCTACCAGCCCCTCAATCCTGCGCTGGGGAAACACTTTCCCTCCCTCACAAGGACAGAGAGCACCCACAAGTTCCCAGAAGCCTCGCCCAAGTTGGTGAGAGCCTGCGCTGCTGGACAAGTCTTAAAGGAGGGGAGAGTCAGAAACCCGAAAGCGGACGAGTCACAAAACCTCCTTTGGAAACATCCGAGAGGCCATTCACCGCCTTACCTCAGGAAACTCACAGCACAAGGGACGACTTACCCTGAAAACTCAGGCCCTGCCTCTCCCAAAGGTACTAGAAGTAAACACCCCCTCCTCCTCCACCCCACCCCACAACAGACCCCGCCCCTTCCGGAGATGGCCTCTAACAAACCCGCCCCTTAGTGGGGCCTCCCATAGGCCCCGCCCCTCCCTGAGGCCTATGTATCTCTCTCATCTCGGCAGCTTTCCCTCCCTCCTGAACATATCCCATTTGATCACTGTTGAGGAACTTGTTTCCCCCCCAACGCATTTCAGGCGCTGGGCTAGAGAAGTGAGAGAAACAGTGCACCGTTCCCAGAAGTTTCTATACCAGTTGGTTAAGTCAGAGACATGAGAAATACGTCTTTCAATAGGTGCAATACTTACTGTATAGAAAAACAATGCAGGGTGAGTCAGTGAGTGATCCGGGTAGTTATGAAAATCCTGTCGGATAAGGTGATATTTAATCAGTGTGGGAATGTGAGTGGAAACTGTGATTACCCCAGGGAAGAACATTCCAGAATGTAATTGTCCTGAGGCAGCTGGAGTGTAGCACCTTCCCTTAAGGAAAGGCTGGTGGGGAGCAAGAACTGCTTTCTTTGACCTTCCTCAGTGCCCTGACCTCAGTGGAAGTGAGGACAGGCGTCCCTCCTTGACCTGTTAAATGCGGGTTTGTTCACAGGGAAGTGACAAGACACTCCCCGTGTGATGCCAAGTCACCCCTGCATAGCCTCTACCCCCCACAGTGGCAAGAAGCCATTGGTAGAACTGTAAAATAGGACGTGAGGAAGGGAGCTTTCTCAAAAGTAGATGATAGGGATGTTAAATAATACACAGGCCTAGTTAAATTTGAATTTCGCATTAACAAGGATTTTTTTAATGTACGTATATCCCATGCAGAATTATTTGTTGTTTATCTGAAGTTAAACTGGGTGCGCTGTGTTGTTAAATGGGGCAACCATAAAGTTGGAGTTCAGATACCAACTTTGGAAACTTAAGAATAGTGCTATATGGGCCACATGAGACAAAAAAATGTGTTTAAGTAATTGTTTCCAAAATATAATTGAAAAATATTGAAAAACTGATATATTAAATCAGTTTAAATATTTATATAGAAAATTTAATTTATAATAAACTTTGTCCTTTTGGCTTTAATGAACGCAAATTCCTCAGTAAACGTTTAAAAATATTTTTCTTTTAACCAAATGATGATCATAAATGGTTTTGTTTAATTTCAGTTCACTGAAACTTCTGTAAGCATGCTAGGATGACTAGTATTATTTTATAAGAATTCCCCAAACCACTTCCATATTTGAGTTAGAATGCAGTATGGAAAAGAAAATCAATTTTATAGGATTTGATGTTGATCTTTTTAAAATTATATTGAAGAAACAATTTCTGACTTAAATCTCAATATTGACTTTATCTTACATATCATTAATAATTTATGCTACTTAAAACTACTTCAGAGGAAAATTTCAACAGGATTTAAATCATTAGGCTGTTTAAGAGAATGCTTTTTATTAGTCATATGCACTCAGAAAATAACTTTTCTCTCTAAGTGATAATTGAAAATTCATCTGAAGACATGTTTACTTCTCAATTTCTAGGATATTTTTGACTGCTTTTATTTCTATTTGATAAACTTTTCCTGTGATATTTACCTGATGGCTTCTGTATTTCCAGTTTCTTTTCATTTTCAAACTCAAAGTATGCTCATGCTTGCTAAATTCACTAAAGTCTTAAACAAATCAAACCTATTTTCAGTTACTTGCTCTCTCTCACTTGTTATAAGCAAAGAAATAGGCCTTCAATTACGCACATAGCTTTGAATTGTCCAAATTTTTTTTTTAATTGTAAAGCTTTATATTTTCCTAGTTCAAAATATTCTCCCACATGGGTAAGGTACATAAAAATTGTTATGTTTGCCCAAGATGCTGTTTCATCATACTGTATTTTGTCATTTGATGTTACATCCTTCTGTATTTGACAAACATCTTTATGTGCAGTACCTGGATTACTTTTGATCTTCATGCTAATGATTCATGTTTTTAAGTTTTTAGAATAAGTATAATATCCTATCTGCTCAATGAATTCACAAAAATATATATCTTTTATACAATACTAAAGAGATTAGATTTTAATTCATTGAAGATAGACTTTTTGATTATTACCATCTACACAAGGCATGAATTTTGTATAGAGGCATGAGGGATAATGGCTTGTACAGCCTGTGTATTTAGCAAAACCCAGCCACAAAGACATTTGGTAATATCTTTTTCCAATTTATTAATAATTTCCTAAGATAGCCATTGTTCCTTTATCTTTTTAGTAAGACTTTCTTCTACTGACTTTTTTTTTTTTTTTTTTTTGAGACTAGGTCTCGCTATTTGCCCATGGAACCGCAGGCTCACGTTATCCGGGGTACCACAGACTCACACAATCCCCAGCTTCAGCTTCCCAGGTAGCTGGGATTACAAGCATGTGCCACCATGCCCAGCTATTTTTTGGGACTAGGTCTGGTGTTGCTCCGAGCGGAACTCAAACCGCGACCCCTAGCCCCAGCCACTTCATAGGCTGAAGCTTACAGGCACGAACCACCGTGGCTTCTACTGACATTTTAATGTGATTATATTTACTAATCTGACACTCAAGATGGGCTGCCTCTGATTTACAAAGGATAACAAAGTGTTTTGCTTTTCTCCCCAATAGTGTTTAATATCTAACATGACTTCCTCATAGCAGTTTGTTCTCCAAAACTCTTGTTGAAGTCCTAACTCCCAGTAGCTTGGGATGTGACTACATTTGGAAGTGGGGCCTCAAGAAGTAATGAAGGTAAAATGAAATCATATGGGTGTTCCCTAATCCAGTACAACGGGTGTCTTTGTAAGAGATCAGTACATCACAACACAGGTATCAAGGATGACCATGTGGGGAAACAGTGATAAAACAGCTGAGGGCAGCTTCAAAGAAACCAATAGTGAGATAGCAGCTGAGGAAGCCTCAGAAGAAACCAATTTCCCGACATCTTGCTCTTAAGACTTCCAGCCTTGAAAACTGGGAAAATTAATTTCTGTTGTTTAAGCCACCCAGTTTGTGGTGTATTTTTATGACTACCTTAGCAAAATAACATACATTATAAGTTTTGTTTGAATTTTATTGGATAAATAAAGCAGATTCCTTTTTATGGTGAGTACCATCAACAATGTTATAACTTAAAATAACATTGAGAAACAAAGTATTTGATTTTTCAACTTTTAGAATTAATTTATCCAACATACTGAGAGTATCAATGACAGAAATTGCAAGAGGGCATTATTAGACAATGACTGATTATTTGGTTAGATGCTAGCTCTTCATTTCAGACACTCAAGTGTTAGAAATACAATCTTACCTGTACAGAACTGAAGGCAAGTGAGAGAGGCAAATGAAGGCAACTAATATATTAAAAAGTAGCAAATAGAGGGGGGGAGGAGGTGTAATAGAGGATAGTGAATATAGCTAGATGATCATTCTTCAAACTTCTACAGTGGAGGCATACTTTATATGATTTATACTCAGGGAAATTAAAAATAAAGACAACTGAAAAGGTTCCTCTATGGGAGGAGCTAGAAGAGAATACTAGATTGGGAAAGAATTATTCATGGTAAATGCTTCTGTTCTTATTTTTTATGTCATATGCGTATTTTAAACTGGGATAGCAGAGAGTGCAAATTTCCATCTATGCACCAAGACCCAGATGTAATGTTTTCTGTTAGTACCAGCTTTCCTAGTTAAATTTCTTGAGTACTGGGCTCTCCAAGAGATCTCTTGCATTTTATACATCTACTTAAGAATATCTTCTATTACTGTGAATTCTTTAAAGGTAAAGTCAGTATTTTACTTACCTTTGCTTGCCTAATATCCTTAGTAACTATTGAATGGATAAAATATAAATTACTTTTTAGAGATAAAGCTTTGGGAAGTTGCCAGAGCAGGGATGTGATTTCCAAGCCTTTCACTAACTAACAGTATGACCTCATATAACTTCAGGTATACTGCTTAACTTTTTCAACCTTTAGCTTCATCATTACCTATCATAAAGAGTTGTGAGTTTGAAATAGTAGCCAGTAGTATCCCTAGCACACTATCAAATACATACTAACATGTTCAACTCCTTGGTTTCACAGTGAACATGTTAATAAAGTGAATGTTACTTATAAACATGCTAATAAGGGTTGCTGAAAACAGTGCAATATATGAAGTTGTCCTGTGTTTGTTTCCAGGGTTGGACTTGACAGACAGGTAATAATACCTAACAAGTTTCTTTGTGGCTGACTGAGGCATAATAAAGGACAACTACAAGATAAATATGAAACATGCAGGACAAGTAAGATAACAAAGTTTTCTGTATCCATCTTTTATTTCACATTCAAAAAATTAAAAAACAAGTGAATAGTAGACTTTCTTTTCCAACCAAGATGGAGTTGCTATGGTAGACCAAATTTCATGTCAAAAACAACCATGAAAGCTGGATAGTATCTCTTAAACATCTTGATGAGATCAATAAACTGCTGACAGAGAAAGGACTTGAGAACATTAAGATTCTGGACAAAGGCTGAATCTCAGGTTGGTGAGCCTCTGTCCATAGCCTCCTTAAGTCATTTATTGACTCTAGGCGTGGGGTAAGAGACAGAGGATACAGGTAAAGAATCTAAGCAATGGGCAACTACAAAATGGCAGAAACCCATTATAGCCACATTATAGCCCATAGTAGTCTCAAGGAGCACTGAGAGACAAAAATTAGACTGTAGTTTCATCTCATATTAGGCAAGAATTTTCACATAGAGCTGATCCACTAGTCTAAGAAAAACATGGAGAAAAAAAAACATAAATTCCCCCCAGAGAATTAGAGTCTATTAAAAACAACTGAATAGATTTCTAGAACTGGAAAACAGAAAAACTGAAATAAAGAACTCAACGGAAGAGTTTAGCAGGAGAGCTCAATGAATTGGAAGAGAGAGGAAGAAAAAATGAAATATAACAGGAGAGAAGACAGAGGAGATAGGAAACACAGTGAAGAACTCTGCAGATTTCTGAAGTCCCAGGAAGAGAGACAGAAAATGGAACAGGAAAACAGGTTAAGAAGAGCTATATACACAATGGAATATTACTCATCAATTAAAAATGGCAAATTAGATAAATTTACGGTAACATGGATGTACCTAGAAGAAATCTTATTAGCAGAAACAGATCAAAAAGAAAAAGACACACCGAATGGTTTCACTATTATATGGGACATGGGAAAGATAAAACAAAAAGCCATTAAGAAAAGTCAAAACAAGCTAACAACCAAATTAAAGTACACAACTTGGATGGGAGGGTGGGGCAGGGCAGTCTGGGAACAGTCAGGGAGGGTGGGGGGGTGAACCCCAGGGATTACAAAGATGTGAAATTTATATATAAATTATTTTATTAAAATAAAGACTAATTCAATATAGTCTTACATTTAATCATCTTCATAAAGAACACAGAAAACAGTGAAAGAAGTTGATTTAATAGTTTTCCAAAAAGGATTAAGATACTACTATATTCAAGAAGCCCCAAGAATCTCAGAATTCAGAAACAGAAAAATTTAAAAACCCACCTACTATGCCAGTAAGCATTCTGTTGTTTCTGGGCTCTAAGCTCATCAACCTACACCCTCCTGTTACACTGGAGTTGTTACAGTTAAACAATATTTCCCAGATTGCTTTACTACTTGGTTTCCTTTTGTTAATGGAAAGCATTATAGGAATATTAATAACAGTAAATAGGTAGTGTTTATCCTAGAATCAATGATTATTTCTGCATGTGAGACAGTTTTATATACTAAGCTACTCTCTATTCTATTTAGGGTTCATTTACTCAAGGATTATTAGTAATGTAAGCCTATCCTACCTAACAAAATATATGTCAAAAACATTTAAGTAGACCCTTGTACCTCATACCCTATACAAATATAAAACCCACACATATTAAAGACAATAGTTTTAGAAAATATAAAACATGTTCTTGATGTTCAGAGAAGATTTTCTTGCATCAGACATTAAAAAAACATAAATCAAAAAGGAAAATCATGATAAATTTGACAAAAATAACGTGTTCATCAAAAGAAAAGTGAAAAGGCAAATTACCAAAAAAAAGTATTTGCAAAATATATTACCAACAAAGAGCTTATGTTCGTTATAATTCAAAATTCAGAAAATTTTGAAGATGCACAGGGAAAGGTGAATTTGGTAAAAACACTTAAAAAAGAAACCAAAAGTTAATAAGCATAAAAAAAGTATCCAGTGTCAACAATCATGTTAAGCTAGATGGTACTACGCATGTAACAGGTCAGCTGAACTGTGAAAGTATGGCAGTACCAGATACTGAAGGAGACTGAGAAAATAAGAATTCTCCTTTATTCCTGGTGAGAATGTATATAATCACTTTGGAATACATCACATGGTAAAGCTGAAGATTTACTTACTAAGGCCCAGCATTTCTACTTCTAGATATATATCCTATAGAAATGTGTTTATTTGTATGCTAAATAACAGTATTACTCATACAAAGACTAAAGCCAAAGCCAATTCAAATGTCTGTCAACAGTATATTAGTTATATGAAAGTATTTCTTATATTAACAAAAGTTTTATATGAACTATAAAAATTAAAAAATAAACTACAACTATACAGCAGTATGGATGAATCTTTAAAAAGAATCCTCAAACAAAAAAGTCAAACACCTAAAAAATATTCTGATTCCATTTATAAAAAGTTCAAAATAGAGAAAAACAAAACTATGTATATTTAGGAACATAGACACAGAGTAAGACTAGCAAAAAAAAAAAAAAAGAAAATCACTAGACCATGGTAACCACAAGGTACTGGGGGCAGGAAAGGAGGAATGAACTATCAGGGTTCACTGAGGGCTCCCAAGATACAGATTTGAAAATCATCACTAAGCTCAGTGGTAGTAACACAGTGCTTTGCTCATATTCTTTAAACCATAACTATATATCATGAAAAACTCTTTGTATGTATCTCCAAATTTAAAAATAAGAAATTTCAAAGTATAACTGCATCACAGTCGTGAATATGCATGTTCTGTGTCTTCTGGGAGGCAAGAGGACTGTTTTCCTTATCTTTTAGAAAGGACACTGATATAAATATACATATATATGCCAAAAACACACACACACACATTTACCAGATATTGGAAGAGAACAACAGGCCAAATAACCAACAACTGAACATCAACTTAACCAACCAACAAATTGCAGAAAAATGGGAGATGGAGTGACTGGAGGGGGGACACGGAGGGGGGATATGGAGGGAGGAGAAGGGATCAATTGATGCAAAAATGTGACAAATCAATAAAATGAATTTTTCAAATAAAAAAAAAAGAAAGGACACTGAAGTTTGAAGGAGATTAAGTATTGTAATCCATGGTCAGAGTTTTGTCACTAAAGTCTGGCTTACCTAGACTCTGCCTGTGCAGAGGAGATGCACAGGAAAAGGTGAATTTGGTAAAAGCTCCCCAAATCTCAAGAAATACTCCAAATAAGGTTTAAGGCTTCTGGCAGGGACATTTTATTTTTTGGTTAAAGCCACATTGATAGAAATGTCATAAAAACAAACATGTAAACAAAATTTCAGAACTTTGGTTCACTGAAACATCTCACATCTAAAACATCTGAGGTACAAAGGCACCTTGGTAGGTGCTAAACAGTCTGACTGCCTCAGCAGCTGCAACCTTCTGATTGGGGATCAGAGGTGGCACAAACCAACCAAAGAGGCTGGGACCCATGTTGCCTAGGACCCTCTGCAGTGCACTCTCCCTTTATTCCAGACAAACATTCACTCTTGCAAAGACCCGCCTGATGGGCTGGAACATACAAAGGTGTCTGTCTTGTTGAACTTGACATGGGCTGTGGGGCCAGGACGGGGAAAGACAGAAAAAGATTGTCAGTCAACCTCCGTTGATCCACACGGCCTCAAGAACTCCTGTCCCCGTTCATGGAACCATTTATTGGAGACTGTGAACAGAAAGAAATTATATTATAATCCTGTTGGATAGTTTAACAGCCAAAACTAATGACTCCTTCCTGATGACTTTCTCCACTGGGCCTCAGGAATCAGACACAGTGAGACATGGTCTCAGTGGAAAATTGCTCAATAGATGAGGAAGACAAATGTGTAAGCAGATTATACAAAAGTCACCAGTGATACAAAAAATGTGTGTGTGTTGCTTGGAAACAGAGTCTGTGTGTATCTAACCTTGCAAGGGGAGGGGAAAGGTCAAGACCCTAGAGCTGGAATAAGAAGCTGAATAGGAGTTTTCCAGGGAAGCAGATGGACAGACCATGATGGTTCTTATAACACAGGAGTCCAAGAAATGGGAATTGTGGGAACAGGATGAGAGAGGTAATAAGCATATACCATCTGGGGTATTTCAAAGACTCCAAGAAGCTTGATATTACTGGGATGTGATGGGTAGGAACTGAGGGGCACAGGTGAGCATGAAGAAGCCTGTCAGATTCTGAGGGCCTGGGTGTCAAGCTCAGCAGCGTTGGGCAGCAGAACCCAGTCTGTCTCTTAGCGGTTACAGAAGGGCAGAGCTGGTGGTGCCTGCACTCTAACTTAAAGTGTATGTGAGCCATGATTTCATTCCATAACAGACTCTTTTGTAATGAATTTGAAAATTGATTTAATGCACTAAGTCACAGTACTTTAAAAATATAATTTACCACCATTTTTTTAATATAGTGTACTCAGCTGGAAAAAAAAATCAAATTATACAAGGCTTACAGTGAATGGTCTCATATTCACTCATTCCCAATGCTAATCACCAATTCCAGAGGATTTCAACTCCTTTAGTTGTTTCTTTTAATATTTTACCTCATATTTCTGAATAACGTATTTCTAGTGCTATTTCTTGACTTTCAATTTTAGAATTCTTTTAATAGTATCCCTAAAACACATACCTATCTCAAATCTCTGAAATTCCTAATATGGTTAAATCACAAGTTTTAGTTTAATATTCAGTATTTATATTACTATATCACATAAAAGTTACTTGCACCTACGTAACATCATAGATTAGAGTGACATTTTTTGTACAAATTTTTCTTTTCTCATGTCAATAACTGCCTTGTTTTCTCATTTGCTTTATTTCCTATGAACCTGTCTATATCCCCAAAACTCTCCAGAAGGGTTATAAACTCATCTCTTTGTGATCACTGCCTACCACATCCTGGCTCAAGCTTCTCCATGGCACACTACAGCTATTTCCAAAAAAGGCTTCAGCCTCTGTAGCCTTGATGCTCATCTCTTGGTCTCTATGCCACAGGTCACCCCTTACCTAAGTGATGAGAGCCAGTTCCCACACTTAAGATGCTGGTTTTAGCCTGTGTGTTCTGTGACGTGGGCCTCATTCTTTGGACTCCTCTTTCCCTCTCTGATTCCAGTTCTCCTGCATAGCCCTTCAGAGCCCTTCACAGAGTCTACTCCTCTTGGGAGCCATCCTGGAACTGCAGTGCTGATGCCACTATTCTTCAGGGTTTCCTCAGTTCTCTGAGAGTTTCTCAGTGTTCCCAACAAGCTGTGTCTTGACACATGACCAGCTGAATGGACAGCTACATGGCTGGATGGATTCACCAGTTAGCACAGGGGAGAGGGACAGTCTTGACTTTGTGAAAATTGGGCAGCATTGTTTCCAACTCAGAGTCTAAGGTCAACCACCAAATCCCAGACTTAGGTCAACACCACACCTTAGGCCACTCACCCCACTTGCAGCCCACAAGCACAGGACAGGCAGCATGTCTTGTTCGGTAGTCACCTTCCCCACTTCTCAAGAGGTTGTACCAGAATACAGCTGTGCCCTGGGAAAAAGAAACAACCTTTCAGATAGTAACCATAGAAACTAGGTTCCAGGACTTGCACCAAGCACCACAGAACCCTCCCTAAGTAAAAACACCCTCAATTTTCCATGTATGTGGTACAGTTTTCTAGGACTCCTGTGACAAGTTCTGTAAAACACCCTTCACAGATGGGTGGATGTTCAGAAACTTATCTACTACTTCCCACATCATCCTTTCACTCCCAATGGAAACTGGGGCCACAAGGTCAAAGTTCAAGCAAAAAAGAGACTAAAGCCCCTTACAGGTTAGGGAATGGACTAGGAATGCAGGACATGGGTGAAATCTGAGCCCCACTTTAACCCACGAGAATCAGAACTTACCTTCTTAGGCCAAATGGCAGCACCCAGATCAGGAAAGACGGTGGCACCACCAGCTTCTACATCACTCATCTGGGAACATAAGGCATAGAGCTTGGCCCTTCTAACCAATGCCCAGAGAACTGAGCTACAAAGAAGTGACAAGTTGTGCAGCTCACTCCCTCTCCTGAGCATAAGCGGGACTGCAGGGAGGTTCAGATTCAAGACCAGTCCTTCAGCCAAGAAAGGCTTCCTACACCCTGCCCCTCCCCTAAGCATGGATTTGTGTGATTCATCAGACACTGGAGAGCTGAGGGCCTGCAGGAGACCCACATCTCAGCTGTCCTCAGACAGGAACAATCTGACCCTGTATTCGGATACCTTCACCCCTGCCCTATGTCCCATCCTGTTCAGTCTGGGCCTTGCCTACACTACTGTGTCCCCTGAACTGCTCAGATAGTAGCTTCCTGCTGTTTGCAGCACCATGTGTGGGTTCTGTTTCTCTGGTTCTAATAACTTGCTATTCTAGCTGGGTCCTCATCTCCCCAAAACAGCCTCCATCTGGGTGGGCAGGCAGGCAGGGTGCTACGCAGCCCTGCTTTCATCCACGGTGAGGCCTCAGACTAGACAGAATGCCTGTCCGTGAGTCTGCACTTAGGCCCACATCATATACCTCAACTCATGACCAAAGCACCACTTCTATCTCAATTGGCTCTCTTACTTCAAGTTTTTGTTTTGTGTTTTGACCTACAATATAACTTGGAGCTAAGGAGTATTTCCACAGGACACACACCAGACAACTTAAGGGCACTGACTCAACAGATGTGTGGTAAGTCAGTAAGATGAAAACCCCTGTGCTTTCCCATTGTGCTAGGGATCAAATCTAAAGTCACCTCTAGATCTGTGGGTCCTGCCAGTCTTACCACCTCTCCCTCCAGTCACTTCCAACTTGACAGCTTCCTCTGACCTACACCAGTTTTCTAATTTTCCAACATTCCAAGTTCTTTTTCATTTCCAGGTTTCCATACATTCTCTCCTCTGCTAGAAACCATCTTCTACCAGCTCATTTCCACTCAACGTTCAAGTCTTTACTGACACATTACTAACCAAGGGAGACCTCTGACAACAACCAGAACTACTTCTTCAAGTACTTGTCACTATGGTAACAAAATAATTACCTTTCCTATGTTTAAAAGAAACTCCCCTATTAGACTATCTGCACCCAAGAGAGATCAGTTCCTTTTCACCAGCATGTTCTTGGCCAAAATGAAAATGTAAATGAGTCACCAAACAAACAACAAAAAATAGACTCAGGCTTCTCTCTTTTAGCTATCTGACAGCTTGTAAGCCTCTTTAAAGTAGGTTCTCTCAGGGACAGAAAACAGTTCCTCATGTGTGAAGTAAACCCCAAGGCTAGTGGCAACAGCACATGCAGCAGGTGGAAGGTGCTGAGCTTTGGGAAAACAAAGGCAGCTTCTCATTGAAAGCAATTCAAAGCTCTCTCAACACTTTACTGTCAAGGAGAGGATCCTGAGCATTCATCCCATATGTCCAGGCTAGCACCAGGTCCATCAAAAAGGAGCCAGGGACATGAAGTTGAGAGGGGGTGCATGTGCATACACACACTCAGGTCAACTCTACTCCAGTCACAAAGTGTGTGGAGGGCCAGTGGGGCCAGTCAGTGAGCAAAAGCTGGCATGTCAGCCCTTACAGGAGTGGGGGTAAGAAAGCACTCTGGACCCAGGGTCCCCTGAGGGCCATATGCTACACACATCATACTCACGTAGTTTAAGAATGTGGCCACACGATTCCCCGTCCCTAAACGCTTGAAAACATCTCGCTCATCGTTCTATAAAATTAAGTGAGAGTGAACAGACGGGCCTGGACCCGATACTTACATAGTTAAGAAACGTCGCTAACCTATTCCCCTCCGTTTTGAGGCCGCTGTCAAAAGGTCGCTGTAACAAATAACAACTTTCACCCAAGTTTGCAACCGACTTCACCCTCCTCCCACAGACTAGGGTCAAAAGATTCAGAAGAAGGTTCCATACAACTATCAAGACTGTAAGCCAAGACGGCAAAAGGAACCCTGGTTAGGACATAGGGAAAGAGGGACAGGAACAACTTTCACAAAGAACTGTGATGGCCCCTGCTTTAGAATTAATGCAAAGACTGACATCACAGGGGAAAGAGCCAGGCTACTTAGGACTCCCAGACCCTATGGTTTTAGATTCAGGCTCTAGGAACAGTTGGCCATGGTAAGTCAGAGTGAGCCCAGTATGGAAACTGAGATACTCCTAGAAGCTCCCACCTTTTCAAATCAGCCAGAAGCACCCATGATTTGGGTCTTACCCTGGAGAAGTCAAAGTGTGGCTCGTATTGTCCTCCCATTCCATAATTAGCAACCTGGTGGACAAAAACAGAATTGGATCTTGTCAGCAGCATGTTTAAATAGCCCTGCAGCAGCACATTTCCCTAGGAATATCATCTCCTAAGGAACCTGGACCCCCAAACTGCCAGAACCCCCAAGAGCAGTCACTATCAGAGCAAACACTGAAAATATATATACAGCTATGTCTCAGAGTACAATCAGACAAGATGGGCAACCTGCAGATGACTACAGCTTCTCAGGGACACTAGAGAGCAGAGAGCGCCCTTCCTGAGGCAGACTCTGGTATGGGCCCTGTTCATTTAGGAGATAAGGTAATTCAAAGAAAAATCAACAACAAACTCCAGACTGGGATTTTCTTTTTCCTTTTTCATACTGATTTGGGAGTTAATCAATGACTGGCACTGCTCCTTTCACCAGTCCCAGGAGCTGTCATGCCTCGGTGACCAGCTACATGGGATACTTCTGCTTCCAGGTTAAGCAGTAGGAGGGGGCAGCTAGCTGCAAGTGACTAAGCACTGCTGCTTCATTTCAGTGCCTCCAGTGGGAGCTGCAGCCACTAACAGGTCTCATTCCTGGACTTGAGATTATAAACGCCTTGTGAACAGTTTGACTAGCACAGCACAAGTCCTGCATCACAGTGATTATTTCAGCTTCAGTAGAGAGAATAAAAGACAAAGGTAAACATGAAGTGCAGAATCTGACAAGGAGGGCTGTGTCATTGATACCACCAGTGTCCATCTGGGAACAGTGGGCTTAGACATCCAACTGAAACCCTAGAGACCTTTGCGGCTCAGCTATTTGTTTTCAGAAAGCTGGTTTTTTTTTTTTTTTTAGCCTATTTACTACAGTCAGATGAGAGATCCTGTAAAATGGGCAGTAAGAGAGATTTCTAGGCTTGAGGGACAGGAAGGGAGGGTGGACTTTAAAAGAGAGGAAATTCTCCTACTGGAACAAATAGTCAAATCTGGGTAATACGACTTTTAGTGTCCATAAAAATAAAAACGTTGAAATTTCTGTAGTGGTTGCTTCCTGGAAGGCGCTGTCACATGGAAGTTCTTAGTTTCAGCATCAGGAGCCCCGGGAAAGGAGTATTTCAAGTCAGAATTTTACTAAAGCATTTGAAACTTCTAACCCTCAAGATCTGGACACCTCAAGATTCCAACATCATAACCTCAGTTTCAACACAATTGTTCTTAGTCCTCATGTCACTGCTTTTGGTGCTGCCTGTCGTTGAAGCAGTAGAAGCTGGAGATGCAATCACTCTCTTGTTGGGTGTGGTTCTGAGCATTACAGGCATTTGTGCTTGTTTGGGTGTATATGCATGGAAGGGAAATGGACAAATGTGACTTGAGAGAGCCCCTGAATCAAACCATATCCTGAAAACCTTTGTGCTATTAAGGTTAAAAGTAAGCTTTGGTGTCTAAACATTCCCAAGAAACAGTAATTTAGGTAGTTTCACATTCTTTGTTTCATTCCTGTAAATGAGAGCAAATTGATAAGTGTTTAGTCAGAGGGGGAAAAATGGTTTCTTCACAACAAACAACACACTGAAAAATGCTACCTATAATTTGTATCTGCTCGTTGGAAGAGGATCAAAGATGTAAGAGTACTGAAATCAGCATAAGTAATACTTCGTAGTTTTGGGATTCTCAAGGCACATGAAATAGGAAGGAAACTCTTGCCCAGAATCCTAGGAAATTGCCAATTTCACTTATAATCACGGCTCCCTACACTGCTGAGGACTTTTCTCCATATTTTCAGTGGATTTTTGTTTTGTTACCACCCATATTAATATTGTACCTAGATATAAAATACAGTCAGTGAAAAGCTAAAACTTTTTTCTTTGGGGGAAAAGTTTAGAGAAATGTATTCAATTATTATCTAACATTAAAATGGAGAAAAGATTTATATAAAAAATTCAACACTGAAATGGAGAAGATTCAATGTTAAAAAAGACAAACACTTTGTACTAGCTGAGTAACATCCCCATAGTGAGAAGTATATTAAATATAAATCCAGTATGTTGTAAAAAAAATAAGTAAATAAAAATGTTAATATGAAGATCAGTGGGTGAAAATAAGCTGTCACCCACTGATTCATACTTCAAGATTCTTTTGTGAAAAATGTCTGGAAATCCTCAACAGCACAGGGAGGCCTGGGTTGGGGAGGGTGGCACTACAGCTGGAGGTAAGTGAGCAAAGTGCTAGACAGCTGAAGTAGCACTGAAAAGGATTTTTCTTTGGGTCTACTCTATTTGAGAACTCAAGGAAAGTTTTAAACATTTCTGACTCACATGCCAATACAGGCAGGAAAAATCAACTGTTGCTGTTGCTAGAGCAGCAAAGTATAGCTGTGTTTTTCTATCTTGCCTCCTCTCCCACACTGGTTGAATGGAGTGCTTACACTTTCAGATCCAGTTAGCAAAAGAAGCTGCACTGCCACAGTGGCTCATGTTTTAACTATTTCAGGGATCACATTTGGTGGTAGTGTTGACACTTCTGCACCAAACTACTTAATACAGTCCCCAAACAATGCTAGTGGCATGGGGGCTTCTGGATTTGCAGCACTCATTTTCTAATCTGGCAATTCTAATTTCCACACCTTTACTAACTAGCAGGTGTTAGTTTATAGTAGAAACTTATTCCTGTAATGAAGGATTCACTTGAATCAACAGATTTGTTGCAAAAAAAAATCAGTCATCTGAAGTAAATGATTATTTGTGATACTAGGGTCAGCAAAGGCCCATAACAGACAGAAATCACTTTTCTGGTGAGACTAAGACATCAACTCACAAGTATCTCCAACTGTAAAGAATCTGACAGAAGCTGTCAAACAGGCTCTCAACCAATTCACAAGAAAAACCTCAATCATCCTTTTCCTTTTTATATAGATCATTTGGTACCAAATGATCTATATAAAACCTATCAACTATGGCTGGAAGAATGTCAACATATAGCAGGAAAACCAGCTGTTTTCCAGAAGCTGGCAGCACTCCCACAGAGAACCTGGTGTGAAGGCTGTTGCTTGTGTCCTGGAATTTATTACTGTACTGCAAGTCACCATGGAGTACGCTTACAGACCAGTGAGGAAACCCAGGTTCCTAATCCCCAGACTATGCAGGATCAAAGCTTTCAACACTGCTGACTGGAAAAGGAAATGACATGAAAGTTTCTAGATGAAGAATGCAAACAAAAATGATATCTCAGTGCCTAGCAGCTATGATATGGATCTTCCAGAAGAACCTTGGCTGTAAGAGGACCTCCTCTGAGAATTCTGGCATTCAGAGCCCCAGCATCCATTGAACTACAATGTGATTAGAGGCTAGACATGAAGCCAGACTTGTGGTAAGAAAGTCAGTCCAAGGACAACACTGATGTTTGCTGACAGTTGTGTAAGCCAATGTGCTAAGGGTGCCGTTGGGAAGCCAGGCAGGAGCACACGGGCACAGGTACCGCCTACTCATCTCAGCCTCTTGACCGGTGTACAGAACCAGCCAATCAAACAGATCACTGTCCTCACTGGGCCTGTGGGAATTCTAATACCATCTATGATGTACATGAAGTGCAAGTGGCAGAGATCTTTAAAAAACACCTGTTCCAGGAAAATACGAATCACAAAGCCAACAAGGATATACCTAGAATTTTTAGAATGATGGTGTTCTCAAACATAAGAGGGTAGTGGGAGACAAGAAGAAGTTCTCTATGGATGTGTGTTTAAAAAACTTACTTAAAAATTACAGAACACTAAGTTGGTTTGAACTGAAAAAGACTAAAATTTTTAAAAAACTGCATGTAAGATAAATCAGTATGTTTTTAAAGACTAGTGAATTTCACAAAGATCCATAAATCACCTTTGAAGTTGGTTTTCAGTCCAGACACAGTTATGAGAGCACAGCCGTAAGGGGAGAGAATGCTAATTTGCTTGGATGTCCAGGCAAAAGTTATTTTCCAAGTGATCTTCAGTTCAGCATGCTGATGAGATCTATAGTAAATCAGACCCAAAAGCCAACCCTAAAGTTGAAGGATACAATCCTTAATCACACAAAAGCTGGCCACAAAGATAGATCCAGGAGACTCTAGAAAACAGACCATGTCTCATGTCACTTTACCACAGAACCCAGAAACTCCAACATTCATCTAGTGCTGATCTGAACTCAACAAATGAGAGGATATGTTATTAGGTGCTTTACCCAAAACTTTTCAGCAAGAGACTGCCAGGTATGTTCATAATCACCTTTGAAATAAAGGCAAGAAACCAGTGTTCCACTTTGAAAACAGGAATTTCACCTTCACCAACCAACCAGTTCAGGCACCTCACTTTTCCTACCAACACACAGGACAGAAGACTTTGGTATCCAAGTGCATTAGGCTCTGACTCAGAACCATGACCTCTGAAGGTATTTATAGTTTTCTTAAGAGGTGTCCCTGTAGTAACTTAGGACTTCCACTTCTGTGGTTAAGATGACATGAATGGAGCCGGACCCAGTGGCATGTGCCTGTAAGCTTCAGTCTATGAAATGGCTGGGGCTAGAGGTCACGGTTTGAGTCCCACTCGGGGCAACACAGCGAGACCTAGTCCTAAAAAATAGCTGGGCATGGTGGCACATGCCTGTAATCCCAGCTACCTGGGAAGCTGAGGTTGGGGATTGCTTGAGTCTGTGGTACCCTGGGCAACGTGAGCCTGCGGGCCTGCCATGCCCACCATAGATTCCTGAGTTCCAGCATGACACACTTGGGTCACAGAAGATGCTCAATCAATAGTTGCTGAATGTCGGCAAAGATGCTTAATTCTGGTTTCAGGGGGGAGGGGTGTAACTCCACATTCATTGCATTATTCAGTCACAGAGTTTGTTGGTCAGCGCCTCCAAGGATTGGCCTCAAGCACCTTAGTAGACCACCTAGACAGAAATACACACTTCCCAACCACAGGATTCCATCCATGGACCAATCATACCTGCAATAATTCTGCAGTCTTTACTGTTAGCCCTGTAATGTGCTGCATCCGAAGATTCACTCGAGCTACAACTGGGTCATCCCCCTCCTCCAACCAGGAGCTAGATCAAGCAAGAAAAAAAAAAAAAGGAAGATTAGGAATACAGGCTTAGATGAGGTCCTGCACTTTCTCCCCAGAGCCAGGACCAACACTAACAGGCAGCACAGGGCAAATTATTCCAGTGGGAGAGGTGATGGGGCAGGTCAAGCCAAGCCAGTCTCCCTTGGGTAAGGATCGCAAGGTCCAGAAGGTGAGACTTGAGCAGTCACTGTAACACTACCACACCTTTGCTAACCTTTTGGAAACCCTGTAGCTGGCAACTGTAAGGACTCCTGTCTTGGGATCGCGAACAGTGGCTCGAGCAAGCTGGAAGACAAGAAGAAAGGAACAGCTTTATCCCTCTCAGCCTTGAGTGTTTTCCAGGAAAGACTGGGACCAGATTGCCAATGTGAACAGTGGGGGGAGTTTTGCAGGCACGGGCTACAGCCAAGTCTCACAATCCTGAAAGTCAGGCTAAGGCATGAGTCTGTCACCTCATTCTGCTGCTGCTGTCAGGAGCTGGTCTCAGCTCTGTAGGTCATGGCCCACCCCAGCTCCCACTAGATCCATTCTGTCTACAGGTTATGCCATCATCTGTCCACCATCTATCCCTTTGCCTGGGCAGTACCCCTCTCACCACATCCACGATCACCCCACCTGAGCACAGACTGTACTTGGCTGCTCCTACCACACCCAGATGTGCCACCACCCAAGACTCAATCCTGTAGGCTCCTCTCAACTTGGTCAAGCCCAACAATCTTTTGAACTTCAGCATTCTCTCCAACTAAGAAACTCATTCTCCTGACATACCAACTTACACTGGAACCCCACTGCTACAAGAAACTACGACCGGAGAGATAGTTTTCACTCCCTTAGGAGCCTCGTACAGTCAGGTGAAAGTATCAGATCAGGACTCCACACGCTGAAATGTCAACTGCTTTGTGGAGGTCACCTGCCCCCATGGACATACTTTACACACATACACAGCCCTGTCTCCACAGACAAGCACAGAGATACTCCCAGAAAGGACCTGCTGCCTGGATCTGTTACCCAGGGTCCTAGTAGAGGTGGCACCATTGACCCAGAGAGCCCCACCCCAGTCACACTTCCCCTTAGTTTCAATGAATACATTGTTAGTACCAACTATGTACCTGGCACCATGTTCAGGGACCAAAACATGCCCCCTACTGTTCCCACATAACTCAGTTGGTGGGGAAGTCAAAAACCAGCTGGGTAAATAGGCACATGACAGTAAGAACTGGGAGGGGGTAAGTTTAATGACAGTGGGAACTCAGTCTATAGGGTCAAGAGTAGTTTCCTAGAGGAGGGAACCAACTAGCTGGGACTTGAAGGTAGCAGGAGTCAGCCAAGAGGGGGAACACTACAGCAACAGGAAAGCAAAGTTTTTATGCACGGAAAGGACATTCACAATCTTAACGTGAAAACAATCAATATGGATACTTCATGGAGAGCTGACTAAGGGAAGTCCAGAGAGGGACAAGGATACCAGTGAGAAGCTGAATGCAGAAGTCAGAGAACCAGGTGGCCTGGGCAGGTGATGGCAGAAGGAACTAAGAGGTGTAGAAAAACAGAAGCCTGGTAAGAAGGTAAAAATTAACAAGGCCGGACACTGTGCTGCTACACCTTGTGCTGATGAAATAGGCCACACACCCAGCAAAGAGGCTCCCTTGAGCTGTCACTCATGTTGGTCCCACTCTACTGACAACTGCAGCCACAGCTAGACCTACTCTAGACACCAGAGCCTTGGTGCTGGCCTGAAGCCCACGCCAAGGCTCTGGGCAGCTGTGCTTTGCTTCTGGGGACAGGCAGGGCTATTTTGAAAACAGGCGGGGACACACAGGCAGCTGCCAGGCATTCCTCAGAGGCCAAGTTAAGCTCACGGGCCCTACTTCAAAGCAGAATAGCATCTGTCCCTCACAGGCTCCGGAAAGAAGAGGTCAGATTGTGATGGTGAACATGTTTGGCTCTTCACATGGTTTCAGTTCAAAGACAAGTTTTCTTGACACTCCCCCACCCGCACTGGTTCTGCTGCACACATGGACACGCACTCCTACATGAATGCACATGCACACCGAATGTTTCAGCAGCTAAGTCAGAGGGAAAAGTGAGGAAACTCTCAGGAGACTGAATTCCTCTATTCTGGCAAAGGGGGAAACAGTTTTATTCCCCTAGAGAACTACGAAGGAGCTGAACCAGGGCATGTAAGGGGCTAAGGGTTCCTTCCCCCATCTGTCACACACTCATTACACCCTCCTCAGGCACATCAGTGACACCACCAGCAACTGGTTCAATCCCTACATGATCTAGCATCTTTAGTCACGATCATTTTAAGATTAGGTCCAGGTACCAGGCTAGGAGCCTACTTTAGATGCCTCTGTTGAGCCTCCTGGCGATTACAGTTCTAGTCAGAGCAGGAACAGCAGATTATCTAGCTAAATCCTTCCTCCTAGTCACCAATGAAAGGAGACAGGTCCTCGAGGGCATGGCAGCAAGTAATTAATCTTTCATGAGCTAGAAATAGAATAATAATTTTATAACATAAAGACGTAATATAAAATGAATGGCCAACTGCACACTTGTACTGGAATGCCACCAGCAAGAGTGTCTATTTTAATAATGCTTTAGAAGTTTGGGACAGTTTGGTAAGACAATAAAAATAAAGGAACTTTAGTATCAGGCAGGAGAAAAAATGTTTCCTCATTTGTAAGTGATAATACTATCTGGACAAACCAAAAAAGAAACAAGTAGGTTCAATATCAGCTGTGACCTTGGCTATCAATGTCAGTTCCCTCTGTTTTCTCCCCTATGGACCATAAATGCACAAGGTCTAAGTGAGCCTATAGTACCTTAGTACCCCACAGCTGGACCCCACAGTAAAGGCCAGTATTCAAGAAGGGCCTGCAGAAGACACTTACTTTGGGTTTCGCAATCTCCTTGATCCTTTCGATTTCTTCATCTGACATGACATCGTAGTACCGGACAATATGTGGGGTATCCCACTCGTCCTCCTCTTTGAAGGGGGCAATGAGTAGCTGTGGTGTCTTGTTACCATGGTGGTATCTACAGAAAAGTCTCTTCTGCCTCCGGGGTGTCTGGGAAAGAGAGAGCAACAGGCCCTGAGCTGACTGAGTCCTAACCTTTGTCTCATACCCCATAACCAGTGGCTATTCCCTCCCACCACACCTCAGAAGAAAACAAAAGCCTCTTGCCTGGACTGGCATGAAATGACACCCCACAAATCACACAATAATTCTTTTCTCCAAGAATATATCACACCCACAAGTCCAGTGACAGGGTAATTCCTCATCACTTTCACAGAGATGTGAGTAAGTCTGAAGGACTAGCACAGCGGAGAAGCTTCTAGGCAGAGCCAGGGGAGCAAAGACTCCATGGGCAAAGGAAAGGCTGAGTGGGTATCTCACACCTCAGCCTCCCTGAGGAAGCACTGGGATTCCAGGACTTTTCAAGGTCAGTGTTTCTAACACCAAACTCTAGTAAGTGCCATTTATTTGCTGCAGAGACCATGATTATCCTTGGGGTGTGAGGCACATTCACACCATGGTTTTATCACAACAGAATCAGAAAGGGGTGGGCATGTTTGAGTGGGGAGGGATACTTGGTAATACCTTAAAGGACAGAAACTTTATCTGGGGCATCAAGGGAGAGAATTTCATGAGCTACACCTCAGAGACCAGAACATCAGTCTCAACAAATAATACAAAGAAATGAGGATGGTGCTGACAGAACAATGTGCAGAGAGGAAAGCATTCTCCCAACACTGAAATGCCTGTTCAGTATTGAAGTCAAGATCTACAGCTGGGCCCCTGCCCCCCCACCAAGTGTCTCACCAGTTTGATACCCTCCCCACGACAGAGGCTCTCATAGACATCCCTCTCAGGCAGGTAGTCCAATGGCCTCTCATAGATGCCCTCCTGGGTTGAAAGCTCAGCTTCTGTCTGATTTGATAAGTTTTTCTCTCTTTCTTCCTCCAACAACCGTTCAAAGTACCGCAGATTCCCTCCAGCTCGCTCATGGCTCGGCTCTAGAAAAAGCAATGAACAAGAAGGAAAAGGAAACCACAAACATCTGTTAGGTCACTTAGTGAAGTTATCCTGTAAGCGGTTTTCTCTCCCAGCAGCTCACTCGCACGCAGCTGTGATCATCCACAACACCAACCCGTGGCTCACTGGGCAGAGTGGAAAAGCAGAAAGAGGCTTCCACTGCTCTGATCAGAGATAAGAGAGAAGCAGCAGAGGGGAGAGGCTAAGCTACTCACCAAGGTGGTTCTCCCCACACCCAAGTTTTCCTGGAAGTCCCAAGGACACAGGTTCAGAGAGGCAGAGTTCTGCCTCTCCCTGCTAGCATGGCTGCATGCTGGTTACATCTGATACTTAGAGTATACCAGTTACTGGAGCCAGAGCAAATGCTGTCACAGATAGAAGGTAGGCTGAAATAGTGGCTCACAGAACAGTCACGTGACACTGTCACAGCTTCATCTGGTGAATCTCACAACATGAAGGAGCCAGTAGGCAAGATTTCTGTGTCCCCTGTCAGATAAGGAAACTGATGCCCAACGATGTAAGAGATTTAGGTTAAGGTTATACAGAAGAGGAATCCAGGTGTCCCAATTCTCTACCTGAGTCTCTTATAAATACAACAGAATCTACAGAGCTGTTGTCCTGCATCAGGTTGCAGGACATTCATATGCTTGCTGACATCAGACTCAGGACCCAGGAAAAGCAGCAGCATGAGACAGTCTCTGCTTATCTGTGAAATTCCATACTATGTTGTTCCATATCAGTAAGAGGTAGAGCTGACTGGCTTTAAAGACCTAGTGCTCTTGATTTCTTCTAGTACAGCAGCACAGCAATGTCATAGCAAGTCCCACGCCTTAGGCCTCAGGTATCTAAACAGGTGAGGTCACTGCAGCAACTCTAAAATACACCCTTGCTCTAGGCGTATTCCTGATGCAGTGAAGGCACTGCAATTCTCTGTTCACACTTAAAAAGGGGCATGTAAGGCTACATGTGGCACAGTCCTGAAAATGTCCATCAGTGACTGGGCCAAGGGCTAAGACCAACACTAAAATGTGTAAAAAGCAAATTGGCAGGTGGACAGGGCCTGAACACAGTAAGGTATCAGTCACTGGTCAGGTGGACAGATCAAACCAGCTTCGTTCCAGGAGACCAGCCGGCAGAATGATCATTCTTCTGCCTTTCCCAAACCCCATCTTCCTGTTCCCTGGAACCTTACCAAGAGAGAGCAGGCGGCGGGTGAGCTCCAGGGCACGATGAAAGTCACCCAACTGGAAGACAGCGTAACTCAGGTAGTCTAGCACCTGGGCCTTGGTTGTGGTGGCCTCCTCTCCAGCATCGAGCTGCTTCAGCACCTGCTCCATCCACAACACTGTGTGGTAATAATCCCCTTCATTGTAGGCCAAACGGCCCATCCCAAAGCAGTCGTCCACACTCAGCACTGCCTGGTACTTGGTTCCTACAGCCAGAGGCAAACCATAAAGAGGCTCTGAATTAGGGAGAGAGAATTCCCACACCAAGGAGGGCCTGGGTGATGGAAGAGGCACTTCATCCCAGCAGAGTCCCACCAGGTCTCCAGACCACACATCTCAAAGGGCCACAAGCAAGGCGGGCACAAGCAGGCTGGGTTCATGGCCAATCTCCTAGTTTTAAGACTCTCTTCAGTGGGAAGGGGGTCTTGTTTTGGGGGACCCCAGGAAGCCGTCCAGAAAAGTCCTGTGAGCCACATAGGTGATCCAACAATACGATAGCCAACAATACGAGTCTGAGGGGTAGAAAAATTTGATGAATATAAAAAATAGTGCTTCGGTGACAGCTTAAGTCAAGGATGAGAATAATCACTTCCAGGAAGAGTCTGCAGAAACAGTGGAAAAAGTGGTTGAGATCAGACCCCCCAGAAAGACCAAAACAAAAAGAACAGGCAGTGAATAATGCTGTAAAGGAACTAAGAGATAAAAGGAACAGGAGCTGGAGCAGTGGGAGCTCAGATTGCAGTGCCAGTTCTGGCCATCAGGTGGTGAGAATGTTGGTGAGCATCAATTCAGCTCACAACTGCTGAAGAGTCAGGGAGATAATGTGATCAGAGAAAGGAGCAGTGAAAATCAGTGTTCTAGAATTCAAGGAACGATAGAGTATGAGGAAGAGAGAGGAACTCAAATGCCAAATGCTGCTAAAAGTTAAATAACATTATGCCTGAAAACTGCCCGATGGCTTTACCACCTAAGTGGCCACCAGAGGCAGAGCTGGTGGACAGTGAGGAAAGAGACTTTGTGTCTCCTTTGTGTTCAGAAAGGGATGGGAACCAAGGAAATGGAGAAAGAGTGTCGATGACTACCCAGCAACCTAAACAGGAGGGAGAGGAAATCAACTGGCTACAGAAATTAGGACTTTGGACCCTAAAGGAGGGGAGAACCTGTAAGATGTGCAAGAACAGAGTCCTCTTGGGGGAAAGAGCCCCAAGGAGTGGACACAGAGCCTAACTGAGGGGATCCAGGGCAGTCAGACCAGAGACCAGTCTTGGGTAAGAAGCAAGAAGAGGATGGAGGTGCCAGCTCTGAGGGTAGAGCCAAGGGAGTCTTCCTAGTGGCTTATCTTCTCTGAGCTGCAGGAGCAGAGAGTTTGGACAAGTACATGGATGGGGGCAGGGACTGAGGGAAGGTGGGTGCCATGAGATGGGGAAACTGGCACCAAAAGAAAACCTGAGAGGATCCCCGCCAGAGGAGAGAGTGCACCTGAGGGTAGAGATCATGAGCTGGCAGTGATTTCCACTGTGAGGAGACACACCCTAGACAGGCAAAGCCTGGAGCAGTTAGTTACCTGGAAGTTCCCCTTTGGAAATTGTGTCCGGGTCCAGCTTGTATGTGTCCTGAAGCCTCATCAGGGCCTTGGCAGCACCTGTTTCATCCTCATCCGTGGGGAAGAACTGCCGCTGTAGTGTGAGGTTGGCAATAAAACCTTCCAAAGGAGTGAGAACAAAGAACAAAGTTACCCCAAATCCAGGGGCAGAATTTCACCCAGGACTAGAGAAATGCCCCCTAGAGGGTCTTGGTTAGTACAATATCTCTGCCTCTTCCCATGAAGATATCTCCCCTTCCTCCAGGAAGCCCTTTCCTGATGGTTCCAGTTCAGGCAAGCTTATCCTTTCTTAACCCTCACTGTACCAAATATCTTCATGCTGCTCACTGAGAAGTGAATGGAAATGGCTCCTCACCAGTAAGAATGGCCCATATTTAAAAACAAAAACAAAAACAGGCAACAAGTGCTGGTGTGGATGTGGAAAGAAAGGGACAAGTTTATGCTGCTGGTGGGAACGCAAACTAGTTCAAGCCACTATGGAAAACTGTGTGGAGAACCCTTAAACTACTGAAAATGTAACTCCCATTTGATCCAGTAATCCCACTACTAAGAGTCTACCCAAAGGTTACAAAAATTCTAATCCAAAAAGACACCTATACTTGGATGTTTATTGCAGTGCTATTTACAATAGTCAGGATACAGAAGCAACCCAAATGCCCCAAAATAGATGAATGGTACAAAAAGCTGTGGTATATGTACACAATGGAATATTACTCACCAATCAAAAAAGACAAACAAGTCATTTGCAGCAATATGGATGAAGCTAGAAGGAATCATGCTAACAGAAATAAGTCAGAAGAAAAAAAAATACCAGATGGCTCACATGAGGAATACAGGAAAAACAAACAAACAGACAAGAAAAATTTAAAACGAACTCTCAACAAAGTTGAAGCATGGAGCATATTGGGGGGGGTGGAGCATGAGTGGGAGGGGCACTAAAGACTAAGATGATAGTTCATGGGTGATAAGGTGGTGTGAGAAACCCAGGTTAGGTAATGATGTAAAATAAGACAAATTTTAAAAAATAATAAAATAAATAAATGTTTAAAAAAAGAAGTGGCTCCTCACATAGGTTAACATGTGGGAGTCCAGGAGTCTTGGCTTCAAAGCACAATGGATCTGGTAGGGACAGAGGGCAATGAAGCTAGTTTAGAGGGACACATGGGTAGACTCAGGGAAGATATGCTGACCCACAGAATGGAAAATAAATCACATGTAAAATCTTGACCCAGAATTTCTGGGCAGGTCACAGACTCCAGCCTGCATCTCAGGTTGAAGACCTGAGGCAGACATGGTTAACTCAGGTTGATCAGATGGAGACGTTTGGTACTGTCCCCCATGGTCCCCTCTGGATTAGGGATGAGCAGTAATATCTGCCTAGGCCAAGCACTGAGTGGGACTTCAGGAGCCCTGCACAGTCCCTGGAGTGACCACACTGTACCCTGCTGTACTCTCTAGGGAACACCTTCCATCCAGACCTGCTGTGAGCTGCCTGCCTGCGGTGTCCAAAATCACAGTCTAGAGGTACAAGAGTCCCTGGAGACCACAGAAGTACCCCCAAGGAGGCTGTTTTAGGACTCCAAGCCCTACTATAAAGCACAATATTGCACCTTCTGCAATGGCAGCACCCTAAGTAGGGGGGCCAGGCTCTCCCAGGATGATTCAGGGTTTCACCTCTGCCTGTGTGTTGACTATTGGGGCAAACTCAAAGGTTATGCCTTCTCACCTCTTCCCCAAAGCAGTAATCATAAGCACAGCCCCAAACACCCACTCCTCATCATGCCTGGAGGCCCAGGGACCATGAAACTGCAACTCCGTCCTCCTCAGGGCTGCATGGTCAGGGGCTTTCTTTAAAGAGCTTAAAATTCAAGAAAAAGAGAACACAGACCCCAGAAAAAGTCACAGTATCAGTGTGTCCCCTTCATTTCTGGGTCAAAAATTCTGAAAGCTAGAAGTGAAAACCACCTATTGCTCTGCAGGCAGTCGGCTCCATCTGGTCTCCTGCAGGTAATTATAAGGTTTTCCAAAGGAACCAGAAGTGGATGGTGGGGCTGGGATATGGAGAACAAGACTGGAGATCAGAAAAGCTGAGCAGGCTGAGTCTCCTGCAGTGCAGGCAAAACAGTTGAGCTCCAAGCCCAGGCTGGGGGAGAAAGGGGGGCCTGGGAAAAGCAGTCACAGCGTCTGGAGGCAGTGAGCTCACTGGGCACAGCTCCAGCCTGGCTGAGCTCACCAATCCCTCCCCAGAGGCCACCCTGCCTCCAGCCAAGCCCAGCCCAGTCTGGCCATAGAGGCTGAAATGCCTCAGCCAGAGAGACAACTAGTCTGAAGTTAAACAGCAAAGTCTAGCAGCTTGATCCCAGGGCAGGGAGTCAGACCACCCCACCATCTCCAGTTGAGAGGGAAGCATAAAAATACAGAAAGTACTATCACAGCAATTGCTTTATAACAGTTCATACTCTGACTTGCTAATACCACCTCTAGGGACTTTTATAAGGGGCATAAAGATCTATGTACAAGATTGCTGTTAATTTGGGGAACAATCCCACATGTAATGACTTGACCAGTTTGACATCACATCAGCATGAAAGATGAATAGGTAGCCATTAAAATCATGATGCAGAACATGTAATAGGCACGCAGGAAAAGTTGGAAAACTTGAGAAAACTGTACATGCTTATATATGATCACAAATCTGTCAACTAGCTATTTGTAAAAGATATAACTGGTAATCAATTTGGATGGTGACCCTTGCCCCTGTGTGCACTGGGCCCACCATCCAACCCACTTATTTTTGCTGATTTGAAACAACTGAGTTTGTTCCCTCTCCACTGCTATGTATGTACGGTTCTAATATTTAAAAAATTTTATTCTAGGCCGGGCATGGTGGCTCATGCCTGTAAGCTTCAGCCAATGAAGCGGCCGGGGCTAGGGATAGAGTCCCACTCGGGGCAACACAGTGAGATATAGCTGGGTGTGGCGGTGCACCCCTGTAATCCCAGCTACCTGGGAAGCTGAGGCTGGGGACTGCTTGAGTCCATGGTACTCCGGGCAACGAGAGCCTGCAGTTCCATGGGCAAAAATAGCGAGACCTAGTCTCAAAAAAAAAAAAAAAAATTTATTCCGCATGTGGAAAGATTGAAATTCTAGAAGATTCAACTAGGCTGTTGATTAAAAATTATAATTTCCATTTGTGATTGTGTTTAACATCTTTTTAATAAAAAACTCTTACTAAAATGTGATTAGGAAAAATATCACTACCATAAAAGGGGAAGTGAAAACATTAAGAAAAGGCAAGAACTGATGGTTATTAACTATTAAGAAACAGGGACCACCAACTACCATGTCCTCACAGAAGAGGCCAAGAGCCATGGGACTGGCAGGCTCTGTGGTCACACATAGCCAGTACCCACCAACACCCATAAGCAAAACAGGATAAGTTGCGTAGCCTCCAGGTGCAGGGGCAATGGCATAGCAGCTCATCCAACACCTGCTCCCCAGCCCTCACCTGCAGCCGAGTTCTGCAAAACAAGGTCCTCCAATGCCAGCCAGTCTGTGTTCAGTCGCTTTACCAGTTTGTAGGCATTTACAGGGTGGGCCAGATAGCCCTCAGGATCAGCAGCTGACTTACTGGTCAGATCTTCCATTTTGCTGGCCCAGCTGTGGAATCAGAGGAAACAGGAGACTAACAAGTTCACCTCACACTACAGGGTAACTTTGTGGTAATTTCTCTAGTAAGACTGAGGATTCTTCATCAAAAGGCAAAAGAAAAATATAGTAACTCCTTACAAACATGATCTGGATAAGCAGGGAGCCTAGCGGATGCTAAGAACTCTTAAACATAAGGAAAGTCACATGCCCTTAGCCCACAGAGGTAGCCACTGTGAAGGACCAGCGTGAAGCAGACTCTGTGCAGACTTCCTTCGTCCTCTCAATGACTTCCACTTCTAGGTATCCTGTACAGCTCACTGGAGAGTAAGAGGGCGAGCGTGGAGACTTAGGACACTAGGATACCTCTTAATCTTGGAGAGTTTGGCTTCCTCCACAAGAATGTACTCCTTCAGAGACTGTACCAGGTCCTTCTCTGCATAAATCAGGTCTGTCATATGCCCTGCAAGGGAAAGAAGAAAGATCCAGAGAGAAATGAATAAGGATGTCAGCCCCCTTCTTTGAGGCACCAAACACCTGCACAGAGGTGATGCCCTGGGTCAAGGGCAAGTCTCTTGGGATCAGATCAAGGGGACCTGGAGTTAAAGGGAGGGTAGGCCTTACATGGGCCTGTCCCTAGCATCTGAAAGAGAGAGGCAAAGGCTCCAAGACACTGAGATATGTGCACAGGGTACGCCTTAATGAAGAAACTTCAAATCTCCCACCGTCACCCACTGGGGCATGGAAACCCTGGGTATGACATGGAAATAAGCTCTGAGACTTTGGATCACAAAGAAAGGAACTGCTGGATACACTGGCCATGAGTATTCTCCACTCACAACTACTCTTGGTCCAGCAGAAAGATGGTAAAAAGCCTGGGAGCAGCCTGTACTTCCCAGGGAGGAGTATGGGTAGGGGAGGGGAGTGAGGTCAGTTGAGACTGCTGGCTGCCAGAAGATCCAAGTCATCAGGGTCTCAGAGAAGGAAAATGGCAACTCTGCAAGTTCCACTCTCTCCAGAACTGGTCAAATCAGTGGATTAAATCATCTGCCCTGAATGAGAATAAGCCTCAGGCAGTGACATCCTGGCACCTGAGCCAATGTTGTCAGGTAGAAAACAGTTCTGTTGGTGCATACCAATAGAGGTGAAGAATTCAGCCTGTACACAAGCCAGGACACCACACCAGGCCATCAGCAAAGTAGACACCTGAAGTTTCATGGTCATTGGAAGCGGTGACTGCAGGCCATTCAAGATTGATCACTGGATAAACAGAGGGAAAAAGCAACTTAGGAAAGGAGATACACATGCACATATACACACATGCATATACACACAATGGGAAATCCTAACCCAGCACACAGAAGCTAAGAAGGCTATCCAGAATCATCAGTGTAGAGACCAGGGTGTGGGACAATAAATGTGTGCTCAGTTCCGTTTCTGCCCTGGGTGGTTACATGTCATTGGGAAAGACTCTGTCCTCCTGACTACAAGTAACCACTGGCAGGAAGGCAGAATGGGTGACTAGTAGAATCAGAGGTTCCAGCCAGTCCAAGAATATGGCCCATTCATTCTTGTTTCACAGACTGCTTGCTCATTTCAGTCCTTTCCAATACATGTGCCAAGACAGGGTACTGGGGCGCTAGTCCTGTCCACTACAATTGTGGAAAGACAATTTCAGAAAAAAGACATGACACAATATGCTCCAGAGTAACCACTGCCAAAAAGAGTTTGACTTCAGATGGCAGGGCAGAAGAGGAATCAAACTTCTCCCTGCCAGTCTACAATTGGCCATAGTGAGAGCAGTCCTGAGAGTGGGCACTCTGGGCAGACACTGCCCTTCCTGTAGTGAGGTTTCTCAGCAGACACTGTCCTCACTGGCAGTTCGCCATTCACAAATATTTATTAAAGACTCACATATGCCAGGTCCAGAGCTCGACACTTGGGACACAAGAAGGAATCAGTCACACAGGGCCAAAACCTCAGGCTGGGCTAGGCTGGGTTGCTGACATGGGTAAGAGGCCAGCTGCTGTCTCCTCATCAGCCTAGAAATAGCCAGTACCAGTCTGAAGACAGCAGGCACAGTCTGGGGCAAGCCCCACTGGCAGAGGACCTAAGTACACAACAGAAGCTTGGACTTCCGTCTCCCCACTCAGCCACTCATTGCAAGCACACTGGTGGACCAGCACCCAATCCCTCCTCTTCCTACTCTCCTATAGCCAAACCACACTGGAGATTTACTAAAGGAAATAAAGAAAATACAAATGCTCCCCAGAAAGTAGTAAGCTTTATCTGAGAGAATTCTAAGTCCGAGCAAACTAACGCCATCGGTGCTTCTCATAGACCTGTTGTGGTCTATGAGATGCAGCCACTTGTGCCGCCCCTTACCTCACCTTTCAGAAAAAACTCCAAAGCACTGTAGTTCTGGGTTAGGCTCACAGATTTCCATCCATACCCCCCACCTTTAAACAGTTCTCTCTACCAGGAACAGGGGAGATTAAATGGCATGGCCCCATTTGTGCATGCCCCAAACAAATGTGTGCAGCACCCAGTAGCAAGTCCTTTGGGGTGCAGGGACACACAGGGCAAGATCTTTTGACCCAGAGCTGGTGACAGGGTAAGGAGTATGGGTCTAAGGAATCCACTACAGAATTAGGGCAGCAGGGGAAAAGCAAGTCACTGAGAAAAGTTGAGCAGGTCCACAGTGGTCCTGAGGTGGAGCTCAGGTCCTCTCTGTTCCATCTACCGATCTGCTCCCAGGTCTCACTACCGTACAGCTCAAGCTCTTGCTTATGCATTCAGAAAGCAGTATGAATGTTACTCGTATCTCAAGAAGTTTGACTAGCCCAGGAATGCACCTTCTACATGTGTTTTTATGAAGGGACAGTAAAATGCAAAGTCAGAAGGCTGTATCTGTGGACACTGATAGAGCTGTTGACTGCCCATTACACTAGAGTGGGTGGGAAAGCAGACTAGGCATGGTTGGAAGGGGGGCCCTCAATGCTTCTCTCCAGCTATGTTACCAATTGCAAGGACATACCTCTTCAGAGATCAGATAACAAATTCAGGGGAATTGCAAATCACCCTAGTGACACTGTTTGTGGTAGGTGCCTTGCAGTGTTTAAGAAATTACATGAAAACCAGCTGTCATTTCTCTGGAATGTGCTATCTGGCTTACACTAACCATGAACACTTACACTACTCATGAACCTATTCATGAATCCCAACCTGGAGGCAGAAGCCCAAAGAAATCTCGGGTAGGATTCTCAGAGCTTATCAACAAAATTCTCCTTTAGCAGAAAAAGTAGATGATGACTCTGATGACCCAAACACTAGATACCCCAGAACCACTTCACTCAACAAACACAATCAATGCTGCTACCCAGGGAGGGGAGTCCTGGAACCCCATTCCATTTCTCCTGATCCAAGATCCCCCCCTTCCCCCATTTTCCAGATCCACAGCTTTGTACAGAGTCACCAAAATCACAATCAGGCTGGAAGGAGGCAGCATCAAGGAAGGACTGTGACCCACAGAATGGGAAAGACTATGCAAACCTACCCTATGGCCTTGACCCCATCATGTACCTTTACTCAGAGTCTGCTTAGAAAAGAGCAGGTGAGCAAGTAAGAGTATGCATACTTGCCCACTGCCCCCACAGTAGCCAGTGCACCAAAAGCCAGTGAGGGTTCCTCTCAGGAAGGAACTATACTCAGAAATCTATACTGAATAGGCCTAGAAATGGGTGGAGTCAAACCTCCTGCTGTGACAAAGGGCACCAAGCCCAAGTAGAAAGCCAATCATTGTTTTATTTGCGCTGCATCCAAAAGTTTATAACAGTATCTGGTCCATTACCAGGCCCCCAACAAGTAATACTTCCTCACAGACTGGGAAACAAGAGAGGACTTTTCAAGCTGGGAAACAAGAGAGGACTTTTCACTTCTTTCATATAATGGATTGTTAGCCATTATTTAAGAATGGCACTGTACGCAGATGAACAGGGAGAGAAGATTGAAGTATAATGTTAAGTGAAAAAGCAGGATCCCAAACAATATGTTCACTCACTATGACTCCAGTTTTGCAAGAACAAAAATATACATATGTGTTTGTGCAAGAAGAAGGCTATATCATGGTAGTTTTAGTTTTTTCTTAATTTGTATTGCCCACTCTTTCAACAAGGAATTCTATAGGAAACTGTTAAAATACTCTATAATACGTTTAAAATGAAACAAAAAATAAACACAAAGTACCCTCTCAAAGTACAGGCCAGGTTTGAACCTGAAGGGGGAGGTCCTCCAAAGCCTGTCAATCCTCCGTGACAGTGATTCACCCACTGGGTGACACCAGTGTCTCTAGCACAGGGAAATTGCAAGACATACAATCAGAGGGCCCAAACGAGCTTGCTCTTTGGAAAGGACATTTACAACCTAGCCAAATGGCCATGGAAAGATGTTTCCAGCTGCAAATGAGCAGCATCCTAAGTTTCTCCCCTTTCCTCATCAGGCAAGAATCTCTGCCAAGCTCCAGCTGCAATCCAAATGCACCAGCTTGAGTTTTAAAAATGTATTTAACAGCCTGGACATAGAACATGGGTTTACTGAGAACAAACAGGCCCTGCCTGGCACTGAACTAGAGACCAAGTATCTTCTGTGAAGGGGCAAAACTTGCCTAAACAGGCCTTCCCCAGCCATGGCTCTGCTTCCCAGTTGGTGTGGCCAACTATGGGATAACAGAGTCAAGAAGACTTGCACATTCCACTAAGATGAGCATGTAGAGGCTCCAGGAGACCTTGCCATATAAGCCCCTGGCTGTCTACTCAGGTCCACCAGTGATGTCACAAATACCCCAGGGGTAGGAGGCATCTGCTTACTTGAGGTCATCTCAGTCCTCAACCTGGTCTGCAGTACAGTAATGATCACGTGCACCTGCCTAAGCTGACCTGTCTTGTCATCTGACCTCCCTTGCATCTTCCTCCCTTCTATTTCTGCTCTACAAAGTAGAGAGTATGACTTACCGAGGCCCCCTCCTTTCTCTCCCTAAGAACTCCCCAAAGGCTCTCCACTCCCCTCAGGACAAAGTCCAAACTCATTAACCATAAAGGCCTTTTGGACTCAGTGTGACCTAGCCCTATCACCACCTCCAGCCCCAATTCATGACTCCAGTTTTCATATCTTCATCTACCTCACATGAAAAATATGCTCCTTCACTGAGAACCTAAAGAAGACTGGGTATCCACCTGCTTGCATCCTAATGCTTTCTCTGCCGATCTGCATGAACATGATGACTTATGCTTCCCACCTGAGTACCATCAAAACCAGTCTCCTGCTTCAAAAACGTAGGCAATGGAGTAGCAAAGACAGGCAAAGACCAAAATGGTCAAAGTCTTGGCTTTGGGAGACGCTCAGCAGTCTAGGTGAGATCAGCTCTAAGAGGGACCTGCACAGGCACAGCAGATGCTCTGTCTTGCCCACTGTTTCTTAGGGGTGCATTTCAACAACTCTGTTTTTTCTGTCCCCCACTCTGTCTAATTTTCACAGGGGTGAAAATTAGCCTACACTCTGATACTTCCCCACAACAGTGGCTGCCTCTTAACATGCCTTTCTGCTCCATGTGCCTACTCCAGTTTTCCTCCTCCATCTCTGCTTCTTCCTTCTCTTCTCTAGCTTCTCCTCCCTGTCCTTCTTTAGGAAACCTGGACACCCCCCCCCCTCCTTCCATGGATAGCAATCACACTGTTACACTATTTTCATAAAAGAAAAGGAAAAAAAGAAAGAAGCAACTACAGCAGGACAACATCCATACACCACTCTACTGGGTGCATTGGACAGATCATGTTGAACGTTTTTGGCCTCCTTTGGGCCTTAGGTTGCTTAATCTGTCTCAACCCAGCACGGGAGACTATGTGGGTCCCACTGAAGCCAGGACCCAAAGATGAACCCAGTTCCTTTCACTGAGAAAGGAATGTGGGCATTGCTGTTACCTGCATCTGAAAGACAGACTAAGACTAGTCTGAGACCAGTTCCCCTTTTGAGAGTAAAGTGATTACCTGGGCAGACTTGGGATTATGTAATGCAGGGTCCTGAGGTCAAAGGCAGGCCCAGAGGGGAAAGGGAGGTATCATACCAAGGGGGATGGTGAATGGGGAGCAAGGAGAAGGATAAAAAGAGGGAAGGTGGAGTGTGGCAGGGATACAATTTTGGAGAGGAGGGTGGAGAGTGGAGAATGAGAGCCTGGAGACTGGCATCAGGCGCGGAGGTTTTGAGCCTCAGGAGAAGGACCCAGCTGGGTCCTCTGGAGCTTCCTCACCTCCCCAGCACTTGGTTCCTGAGGAGCAAGACCTGTGTGAAGGCGGAGGAGAGGTGACCCGGGTGAAGTGCGGAGCCACGGGGACACTCGGACAGGCCTGCCTTGGGGAGACCCGCCTGAGCCCCACCTGTGTTGGTTGGATTTATCTGGTACCAACTGGAGCGACAGGATTGGGAGTCAAGGTCCTGATATTTTCAACCAGAAGTGCCCTAAGACTGAGGTAAACTCCACAAAGCTCCTTGAGGAGCAGAACTGTGGCTCTATTCTGTTTGGAACACTTGTGAGGGTGTGGACTCTTTCAGTTTTGTTTTTCCCATATCTGGAAATAAACCTCTTGTCTATCCTGGTTGTTAAGGTTTGATATCTGAGCAGCTGCTGTGCGCAGGCGGAAGAACCCATAGGAAAAAGGAATTTAAACGGGGGTGTCCCTACCCCCCCCATAACACTACCAATTCTCTGCTTCCTCCCACCACTTCTGAACTCCAGTGAAGCACCATACTGGCCTCCCAAGTGGTCATGGGAGGGCTGTGGCAGAGCAACCAACAGCGAGGTGCAAGGGGAGTTAGTTCCTCATGAGGCAACTTCTGAAGAACAGAAGAGGTCAGCAGTTAAGCTCCCTCTCCAAGCCTCCGAGCTGGGAACCTGTTCCGTGGCATGGAATTTCTGTGGAGCTTGCCCAGACATGGCTCACGTGGTTGAACAACCAGTGCATCTGTGTGATGATTGGCCAGCCTGTTAAAACATTACTTCATGTGCTTCCTAGCCTTCTCTATCTCACTTCCTTTCCCTTCCTTCATCCTTGCTGTCCTACCATTGTCCCTTCCAGCAAAGCATTACTCACTTAAGCTCTGCCTTAGGCTCTGTTTTCTGAGAACCAGGCTTAGATAACCACCACTGATGCTTGCAAAAACCTTTCATTCTACCACCTAATCCTCACCAAAACCTTGTAAACTAAGTAAGTCATCCTTGTTTCATAGACAGATATGTAAGACAACTGGAGCTGAGGGCTTACTATACCTAACATGCTACAGCAAATCAATGGCAGAAGAAAGACTCAATCCCAAAACATACTTTCCACAACATTGTGACTGCCATTCAATCCTACAGTAATGCCTGTAGTTTTATAGCACACTGGACTCCCAAATGGGCAGCTACACTGAGACAAAAATTCACAAAACCGCTTCACAGTGATCCTTGGCTAGAAAGGACAGCAAAGTTGACATAGAAGACAGGATGGTGGTGCTTGCATTCAGGTGACAGTCACTCCAGCCCTAGACATTACAATAATGACACTCACAAATGTTCAACCAGCCCAGTTCGGGCAAGGCAGAACAGTCCAGTGGGTAGGTACCAGCCCTGGGAGGAGACAGCCCCAGAGTTAATCTCAACTCTGCTACCACTTCCAGGCTTTGTGACCTTTGACAATTTACAGGTTTCCTGAGCCTCACCACCACCCTCCCCAAGACCACCCATCTAAATAATGGTGATAGTGATATGACAGATATCAGTTGTCAGATGAAAACAAAGGACAATCTCAAAATCCCAGAAGTGCCAGAAGAGATGAGACATTAATTCAGGAGAGTTAATTCAGGAGAGATTGGAGTCCCCCACAATGTAGCATACTAATGGTCAGGGGATCATCTCTAGCTCTAAAGCTCACCAAGGAAAGTTCTCTGGCAAAAGGCAGGGGTCTGGACCAGTACTCTAGGATCCCATGTATCTCTGTGCCTCTAAACTGTTTATTCTGAGCTCCAATAAGTACCAGGTGTCAGGATCTCAACCACACCTTTAACCCTTGGGAGTGTTAGGTACAGAGCTGGCTATACTCCTGCAAGCACTTCCTGAAAGGTCTAGAACAGATGCTGTTCTGTGACAAGGCTCAGACAGATCCCATCTGAGCTGGAGAACTCATTCTCCAAGCACTTTATCTTCTGCCCTGCAACGACACCATTGGAACAAAAATTCTCTAAGGTTCCAAAGAGTCTAGTCCAGACTTTTCATTTCCCCTCTGCTCCTTCTGCGGATTAAGAATTACCCCTCACTCAACATGCCCAGCACAAATCCCAAAGACCACCAGCCTTCACCTGGGGGTACTTTATAAAAAGTCCAAAATACCCTGATAAGCAACTCTTTCAAAGTCAACTCTCCTCCAGCATTCTGTCTGGGCTTGCACGTGCCTGCATCACAGTACTTCCTGCCAGCCTCCATCTGCATGAAATTAAACTCTTGATAGATCCCTGGAGCCAGGGACACACCCACCAGCCCAGCACACACTATAAGCCTGCGTGGCCACAAATCAGCCAAGGTCTTGCATCCTGTCTCAGACCCTCCCAAAGATGTGGGAGAGCAGTGTCAAAAGTGTAGCTCTTGTGGGAAATGAGTTTCCCAAGAAACTCATTTGCCCGTTTCCCTCACTCTACTTATTCCTCAGGGCTGTACCCACACTGTCTCTCCTTCTGATGAACATTCATACTCTGAGCACCTCCCCTGGTGCATGGCCAGCTGCCAGCATGAAACAGCAATCTCAGAGAGATTATGTGCTACCCACAAGGACAGTGCTGCTGCCACCTCTTCTCCCTCCTCCCTCATTCCAGACCCTTGCACACTCTAAGCAGAAGCCAAGCACACAGAAGATAGTCTAATAATAAACAGAAATGAGCTGTGGCCAGGTTAAATCAGTGGCAAAGTAAGCACTCTACTGGGCACCCCACTTCAATGCCTGCATCAGAATTGATGAGCCTATCACAAGCCATAGATGGTGTCACATCATCACCCCATTGGCCTGCTGAGTTCCCAGAAAACTAGAGTGGCTCTGGATGACAACATCTTGGGATGAGGCCCCCAGCCAACTAACTCCATCCTGCTACGTGGCTTCCCTGGCTGGGCCACAGAGTGGACATACTTGACCATCCGACAGCACAGTTCTCAAAGGATTCAAAGCCAAGACATCTCACGAATGGGAGAAATGAACAGAATGACTAAATGCTGAGACCAAGAAGCAGTGAAAGGCTGTATCCTGCACACTTCAGCTTTGGTTCACTTAACAGAGAACTAAATTATGGAACCTGCTGTCCCAGACATAACATGAACTGAGAAGCAGCAGAAGCTTGCAAAAACATTCCATGAATTCTTAGGTAGACTGTGGGTCTCTGCAAAATCTGGAACTTTTGAGAATGTTCTAATCTACAAAACAATCTAATGTAATCTACATCAGTCCTTGTTTTCAGGAGTCAGGACCTCCTGCAAGCTGGGTGAAGTTATAAAGCATACAACAGTCTACATCAAGAAGCACAAGCCTGAGGTGTCACTGCAAAGACACCCATCTCAGTTTCACTAACACTCTCCAACAGCATCTTAAAAACGTCAGGTTAGAATATAAACAAGGGCCCACCTATGCTGTCCTGAGGCAGAAGTGCCGTGATCCTCACTCCTACTGCAAAGGTTCACTGAGCATCCTCCATTCACAAACACTGTTACCAAAAATTCTGGTGGACAGAGTCCACGGGCCACTATGCCCTAAAGTATCTCTTTTCCCATCACTTTGCCTCCACTAGGGTCGAGGTCTGCTCCTATTCATACAGGCTTCAGCTGGGCAGGTTACCTTTACTCCAGGCTTAATCTGACACACACACCTCCTCCCCCAGCTCACAGGTCACCTCCTACAGGAAGCCCTCTGTCCTGGGCATTCTATCCTTTACCAAGTTCCCACACCGGTCCTCCCTTCAGCACAGCACTCACCACACTGCTGTGGGCCTGGACTTTCCCAGGTCTTCCAGTCTGTCAGCCCCACAGGACTAGGAGTGCCTTTCTGACACACAGAAAGGTCTGTTCCTGGATCCCGCTAACCAGTCATCACAGGTCTCCACGGCTGCCGAAGAAAAAGATCGCAGCTTCAGAAAGGATGTGAGAGGAAAAGAAACTTTCTCATGCAATAGCTCCTCTTCATGGGCACCAAGCTGGATCCTGCAGGGCCAAAGCCAAAGGCTCTCCCAGTCCGGGGAGGGTGGGGGGAGGGAGCGGCGAACATCACTAACACAGCACCGCCCCTCAGGCCGGGCCGCCGGACCGACCCCTCCCCTCCCGCTGTCTCCGCCTCTGCCTCCGCCTCCGCCTCCGACCTCGGGTAGCCCTGGGGGTCAGGCCGCCCCTTCTCGGGGAGCCTGACACGACTGGGCGGCGAACTTCTCCGCCTGGCGCGGCCTCCGAGGGAACCGGCAGGAAGGGCGCCACTGACCTCATCACCCCGAGCTCGGGGAGGGGACGCCGCGGCGGGACAGGAACCCAGACGGGGGTAGAAAGCGGGCAGCGGGCGCGGGCTGGCGGCCCCGACTACGCTGCAAGCACGGACGGCGCGAGCCCCGGGCGCGGACTCCCGACACCGCGCGGACGACACGCCGCACCCCGCGCCCCCGAACCGCGCCCGAGCCCCGGGGCGAATCGGGCGGGGCGCTCACCTGGACGCGCGCGGCTCCCGGCGTTTCCAGAACCTCCCGCGGCGGCGCCCCGCCCGCCCTGCTCCGCCTCCCTCGAGGGCTCCGCCTCCCGCCGCGGCCGAGCTCCGCCCCCTTGAGCCGCTGCCACGTCCCCACCCCCCGCCCCCGGGCCGGCCGGCGGCCTCCTTGGCGTCCTGAGCGCCCCGACCCGGGCATCCCCGCCGTCTGCGACCCTCCCGGGAAAGACCCAAGTCGCCCGACCGCGGAGAGCCGGGAACGTGCTGCGGGCCAAGCCAGGGCCCGCTGCCCGCGCCCTTCATGCCGCCCGCCGCCCGCCGCACGTACGCGGCCGCGCCTGCCTCCCCTCCGCCGGCTCCCACCTGTGGGACTCCGCCTCCCAGTCCTCCCCGGGGGCGATTGGAAAAGCGCGGAACCCCACGATCCGGCGCCAAGTGTGGGAGCGTCCCTCCACACTCGCCGACTACCCCTGACTCAGTTCACGTCCGTTTCCTCGTAATCCTAATGGGCACTCGGCTCCCTCCCCACTATCACCACCATTAGGTTACCTGAGGGTGGGGGTCACCCAGGACTGGGAGCTGGGGCTTCGGAGGAGGGGACAGACCAGTGGAGAAGGCCCTGAAGACAAGGAACCAGGGGTCCACCTCAGGGGTCATACACCCAAAAGGATTCAGATTGCTCCCAGCTTCTGTGGGTGCTGGGTTAATGAGAAGAGATCCCTTCAAAGATTGGATGGGATTGGGGGTGCAGGGAAGGTTCCTGCCACATTAGGCCAACCCATGTTCCCTATACTGCTCTGGACATCTCATTCAGCAAGGATGGGAACGTGTAAGAGCAAGAATTCAGTGGCCAGCCCTGGCAGGAAATCAAGTTCCCACGCCTGTTCTGTGAACCTTCCTGGTCATAAATGAGGGGAAACAGGGTCTGAAATTCTCATCAAGAAGCTAGCCCAGACTGGGAGGTGTCCGTCCTCTGCCCAGGCTGTGCAGATATTCTGTATGGCACACTGTCCAGGCTGGCAGCCCAGACCTAGGGAAGGTGTGAGCACACAGAGAAATACATAAGATAGAATAAGTCACTGTCTGGCCTGCATCAACCACCTGTCAAAGCTCAGCTAAAACCAAACAAATCTTCCTACATATGCTGTTTCCTTTTACACCATAAGATTCTCCCTCTGTCTGCCCAGCATCTCCTCCAAACACCCCTCCTTTCTTAGGCGCTTACCCTGCAGATCATCCCTTCCCTATCCTGAATGTTCACCCTTCTCCTCTCAACAGGAGCCTTCCCTTGACCTTTAATTATTTCAAGCTTCTTCTGTGAAAATAAAATCTCAGTGGATCCCTCCAACTACTACAGTGTCACTCTCAACCAAAGCAAAATTCCTTAAAAGACCTGTCTGTCTCCTGTCCACACCTCCCTACTACCCCTCAGGCCCCTGCAGTGGGCCTTCTGGACCCCTCACAACATCAAAGCAGGCCTCGATAAACTTTCTATAAACTTCAAGCATCTACATTGAATAGTTACTCTTCTGCCCCCATCTACATTGAATAGTTACTCTTCTGTCCCCATGGTGCCTCTAGCACCATTTGAAACCCAGCACCATTTGAGGACTGCTTCCCCAGAAAGCTCATTTCCCTTCATTTCTACCGTTTCCTCTGGCTACCTCTACCCAGGTTTCTCTTTCCCCTACCCTGAACCCCAATGCATCCCTCTCTCCTGCTCCCCATTACTCAGTAAGGCTGGTGTTTCCTCAAAGCTCATCCCAGGGGCGGTACTATCCTCTTCTATGAAGTCTGCCCATATACAAATAACTCACAGGCTTCTCTTCCTTTGCTGTCTTCTGAGCTCCACAGGCTCCTCAATTGCTACGTGTTCAATCCTTACTTGGCGCTCTCTCATGTCCCCCACTCCACGTCTCCCTGGATTTACTGAGGGCACCACCTCCCATCAGTAACCAAACTAGTGGGCACACTCTTAGCACCTCTCTCTGACTCACCCCCAGGCCCTGTCCATCCTTATCACCCATCCCTTCAATTCTACCACCTAACTCTAGCTCTCTATCCAGCCATTTCTCTCATTCCTCTTTCACTTAAATGCAAGTGAAACAGTTTCCTTGGCATCATGACGCTCCCCAATCTTGTTCCCTGCCATCTCCCACTCCATACTGAGCCCCAGTGAGCTCCTCGACATGCAGGTCTGAACACATCACTCTTACGTCACTTGATTATATTGTTCTTAGGAAAAATCCTAAAAAGTAATCTATAAGGTCCAACATGGGTTGGCCTTTTGTTTGTTTCTTGCCATCATCATCTTCTTCCTGTCCCTCTAATTGGTCATTCCCGCAGTACTCCATGCTTAGGCCTTTGTACATACTGTTCTTTCTGTCTAGAAAGTTTTCCCTCATCCCCAATTAAATGCTTCAAAGCCTCTCAGAGGGATTGTCCTCTCTTCCCTAAGAGACCTTCTTATAACATGCTTTGTAACACTTGCTCTGTTGACACCGTTGAAAGAGTGACTATGCCCCACTGGCCTGGGAGCTTCAGATGTAGATAAATTAGGTGTGTTTTCATCCATCATCATATCCCTAGCCTCAACCAAAGAATTAAGTTCAATAAAAACTTGGTGACTACATGAAGGTATATGTACCTCCTTGATGCCTTGTATGATGCCTTGTTCCATACAGCAACAGCCAATGGCATGAGTAAGGCCACTCTAGTTAAGAGTCCTGGGAGGTCAGGCCCCCATCATTGCTCAGATTTCCTCCTAGGAATATGAGGCCCTGGAAGAAGACTGCACTCACTAAGGGTCAGGTCTTTTGGTCTCTACTGGCCTCTCCTTTTTTGGAGGCATCATTCATTAATTCATTCACTCATTCATGTCCTTCTACCAGTCATCCAGAAGATGCCATCTCTAACCTCAGTCTCCTCTGTGGCCTCCCTTTCCCCAACCAGCCCTCAGTATCAGGCAGCTTCAGACTCTACCCTGGGGCCCTGATAAAATCATTTCTAAGGCTCATCATAACAGATTATCACAAGGTATGTTAATGGTACAGAACTTTGTCCCCTCACAGTTATGGAGGCCAAATGTATACAAAATCAAGATGAGTGTGCCCCAAAGGCTTGAGGGGAGGTTCTTGTCTTGCCTTTTGCAGCTCCTGTTAACTCCAGGTGCCCCTGGATTGTGACTGCGTCACTCCCCTCTCATCATGTCTTCGTATGACCTTCTCTTCTATGTGTGCATCTTCTCTCATCTACCTTTTCTAAGGAAACTTGTTGTTGGATTTAGGGCTTATTCAGGATGATCTCTTCTGATAATCCTTAGTTATATTTGCAAATTTCTTTTTTCCAAATAAGGTCACATTGAGAGGGGCCAGGTATTAGGACATGGGCATGTCATTTTAGGATGACCCAATATCATACCCCCCAGAGGCTACTGGGTTCCTATAAATCCAAGACTCTCAACTTTCTGTTTGAATCCCAGGATCACTCAGACCACAAAGCCTTCTCTTTGTAGCTTCTTAAGAAGTAACTCATGTTTTCTACCTCACACCACCCAAACTACTACTCCAATGTTTCCCATATTTCTAGAAACTCATTTTCATGTTCTTACCACCAGTCTCCCATAGCAGAACTTACCATTCCTTCTTTCCATTCCTACTGTCACAGCCCAAATTCAGAACACCACCACCTGGATAATCCATCTGACCCCCAGTTCCACTCATTTCTCTATCTTTCCTCCACTCCACAGATAGAGGGTACTTTAAAAATGTGATGCCTGTTTTGAGGACTCAACTAAAACAACAAGAGAAACAAAAGCAGAGATAAATGAATAAGACTACATAAAGTTAAAAAGTTTCTGTACAGCAAAAGAAGCTATTATTAAAGCAAATAGGACACCCTATTGAAAGGGAAAAAATACTTACACACCATATATCTGACAAAGAGCTATATCCAAAATCTACAACGAACATATACAACTCAATAAGAAAAGAACCCAATCAAGAAATTGGCAGAAGACCTAGACACTCCTCCAAAGAAGATGTACAAATGGCCAACAGGTACATGAAAACAATGCTCATTACCACTCATTATCAGAGAAATGCAAACCAAAACCACAATGAGAGGAAACCTCATACCTGTGAGGATGGCCCATATGAAAAAAGATCAGACCAGTAAGTGTCGACAAAAGTGTAGGGAGGAAAAGAAGACTTGCACACTGTTAATGGGAATAGAGATTGACCCAATCCTTATGGAAAACTATAGAGATTTCGCAAAACATTAAAAATGAATCTACCATATGATTCAGTAACCCCTCTCCTAGATATCTGTTCAAGGAACATGAAAGCACTAATTCAAGGAATTATATGTATCTGTGTTCATTGCAGTAGTATTTACAATAGGCAAGTTACAGAAACAACCTATGTCCAGTAACAGAGAAGTGAATTAGTTAGATGTGATGAATATACACAATGGCATACTACTCAATATGAAAAAGATGAAAGCTTGCCATTTGTGAAACAAGGATGGAGCTGAAGGGATGATGCTTAACAAAATGAGTCAAAAGGAAAAAGACAAATACAGGGTTATTTCACTCACATGTGTAATTTAAAAACAACAACAACAAAGCAACAAATCAAAAAAAAAAAAAAAACACCAAACCCTTGAATTCTGGTTATAGAATTGAGACTATCAGAAGGGAGATGTTGGAAAATAAAGTGGATGGGAGCTCAATGATCTGGGGTGAAGGATTATTTGGGCTCTGGTGGTGGGGGTGCTATGATAGCCTACATTTGTGGAGGTACGAAAGTGTACCCCGAACACATATACAATGATGCAAACCAGTACAACTTTAATGAACATATTTTAAGAAAAGGAAAATATAAATATATATAAGTGTAAAAAAATGTGATTCTGATTGTGTCATATCCATATATAGAACCCCCCCCAAATGTTTCAATGCCCCAAGAATAGATACAAGTCTCACCAAGGCTACCAATCCCCTTTATCCAGTCCTGATAACCTCCTCTATCATGTACATCTTCTAACCTGATGCTCTAGCTCTCTTGGTCTTTCACTGTGTCCATCTTTCTCCCAGGAACACACCTTCCCTGAATAAATATTTCCCTGGGCTCAGCCTGAGTCAGGTCCCTGCCTTGGACACCACTGCTGCTCACGGATGGATTTCATACATGCTGCATACACAACTCATTCAAGTCTACTTCTTCACCACTTTGTCTTCCTGCGGATGGGGCTGTCTCTGTCCTGCTCTAGCATGGGACCTGACACCCAGACCCTGCACAGGAAGTGGGGGACAAAAATACACAAGTGAAAGGACATGCCCCACTATTGCAGCCTCCAACAAACCTCAATGGGCACATGCATCGTGTGTCATTTAATTAATCAACAACCACCGTGTGCAGCCATGTCACACTCCTTTCCCCCACACTCCTCTGCCCACTCTGTGGGCGAAGCCACACATCTCCCTTCTGGTAATGGCTTCATCTGCATTCACTCCACAAACATTTGCTGGGGAGCAATTGTGACCCTGACTGGGAATCTGGGGAGTATGAATGTGAGAGGAGTCCTGTCAGGGAGGAGAAACTGGCAAGTGAACAGGAGCCCACACCACAACCTTGCCTGTGGAGGGACAACCCAATGGTTTCCAGCTAAGGAAGTCTTCTAGAAGGAGGCGCTCTTTGCCTAGTCCCAGCCTCAGTGACCCTTTGAGGGTCTCTAATTATGGACAGCCAGTCACCTTGGACCACAGCAGGGACATCGCCAAATGAGGCCCTACCCCAAGCTGACCCTAAATGATATCCCTGGCCAGTGACTCCTTAACACAGCTAGACTTGTCTGCCCACCGCCCCCAGTCCAAGGGAAAGACTTTGGCAAAAAGGCCTATTCTGGGTGAACAGGTAACTGGATACCTGGAAGAGAGTTGTAGGGGGCAGCCCTATTCCTAACCAGGAAGCTTCTCAGCTTGCCTTACCCAGCATCCCACCACTCACCTTCCACCTTTACCCTGGGGACGGGAAAAAGGAGGCTCCATGAATTGGTGCTGAGCCCCTCAGGTCTACTTTTGCAGACCCTGGAAGCCCTGGAAGCTCTGGAGGCCTGCCTGGCCAGGGTTTATGAGCCCCTGGTCCCTCCATGGGATTCTTCAAGCAGGGACCTTGGGTTCAACAACTCCTCAAAGAGGGCATCACACCTGTTGACACACACCCATGCCCTCAGCCCATTCAGCAGATGGCCTCCTGGGCTCCAAGTATAACTCTCCCCTCCAGCTTGCTCCTTTTTAGGGACTAAGGAAAGACTGGGGCTAGGCGTGTTACAATTGACCTGTTTCTTGGTCACAGGCCAGACACCAGGGCAGGAGGTGCTGCTTGAGTGGAGCCACCTAGCGGCGGTGCCTCAGAAACAGGGCCTCCCAGAGGGTCTCACCTCAACCCCTGCTGCAGACCCTTGGGAAAGGAATGAGAAACTGGCAGAATCCCCAGGAGGCTACAGGGCCAGTTGGTCTCTAGAAAGTAGCCCCCCACCCCCATGCCTAAATCCCTGAGCCCAGTTGGTGCTTGGAAAAGATGATGCAAGCCCCACAGAATGGCTATACTCTCCTCCTAGCTGCCTCCCTCTACAGACCAGGACAGCAGCGCCAGCACTGGCCGGGCTATCATTACAGGGTGGGGTAAGGCTGCCGGGGCCTTTGGAAGCTGTAATTACTCAGCAGGTCGGGGACAGGCCCTCACACTACAGACCTCCGGCTTAGCTCCCACTTTCTCCTCATTACACCCTCCCATCTCCTCTCCCATCTTACACAAGAAGCTTCTGTGCTGATACAAATGCCCAGAGGGTCAGGCATTCGTTAGGTATGCTGCTCACACATGGCAATGCACATAGTTCCAAGCATATTTTTGGAAATTGTTATTACAATGCACCATCCATGCCCTCCCTGGTGCCCCTTCTCAGCTAGCCTGGAGCCCAAACTGGGTCTGGACAGGGATTGGGGGTAGGTCATGATGTGGGGGAGGTGGGGGGTTAGCTGCTGAGCATCTGACTTAGTTACTGTTTAAAAGGCTGCGAGTTCAGTAGTTTCACCACTTTTCAGGCCTGGTCAAATGTTAGAGAGTCAGCAGAGCACAGGGTGGGGGAGAAACAAGATGTCACATTGCAGAAGTTCCAGGGGCACCTGAGACGGCAGCAGGCACATGAACCTTTGCATGTGGTGCTGAGGGGGAACAGCCACCCCAGACTGAAGGCCAGGGAAGGACAGAAGCCTGTTTTTCAGGGACTGAGGAAAGCACCCTGTCACCTTACTGTGGGGAAGGAGAGGAGGGTTAGAGTCTGGAGTGGACTGGGAAGGGGAATGGCAATGCAGACAGAATTGGAGAGATTCAAGAATTAAAATAAGAAGCAAAATAGGAAGAGTTACATTCATTCACCCATTCATTTATTCAACAGGTATTTGTTGAATGCTCTGCTCCATTCTGAACTCCCTCTTCTGAATGAGGCCCTAATTCTCATCCAGAAGTACTCTCCTGCTATTCCCTCAGCCCTGTGATTCCATAACAGGTTCTACAAAAGAAAATCAGCAGCAACTCAAATACAAGGATGGGGAGCAAGTCAGCTAACCCTCCATGAGCCATTTGTAGGCAGTGTGGCCTGAACTGCTTTGCCACAAGCTTTTTCACTGCATAACTAATTGGCAGTAACATAATTTTTGCCTTGAAAGATAAAGAAGCTCTTTGAGAATTTGGTGGTAAGTTTCCCCCCAATTAGTGACACTGATGGCTCTACCCTGCTGGCCAAAAATAATGACTTTCCCCTTGGGTTGGTTTCTGACTTTGAAACGTGCTACATCAGAAGAGAAAGGAACCTTTCAGATGGATCGGTCCCTTGGAGAAGAACTCTAGCACAACCCCCACCAGCAGTCTAGGCTGCTGGCGGGGGTGGGGGTGGTAGGGTGAGTCCTATGCCATCAGGATCTCTGAGTCTCAGGGTCAGGGGTCTCAGGCTGGGGAAGTCGGCCTCTGCCTCCACATGGGCAGGGGAAGGGGGCCAGGCACCTCTGCCGGGACACGGGCTGGTGGGGGAGGTTCCCTTTTGGTCTACTGTAACCTCAATCAGACCTGCACTAGGAATGAAAAAACCAGTCTCTCCAACTGCAGATATAATGGAGAGGAAAAGAAGTAATAATGGCCCTGGATACACTCGCCACCTGGGCAGACAAGCAGCTTGTTAGAAACCACTGAAACAAGAATGTGAGACCAGTGATTGTGGTGACCTTCATGAATTTCTACCTGCATTGTCTCCGGGGTTGGGGAACCAAATCCCTTGTCCACAGTTTTGTGCAATATGAGTGACACTCCTCCTTTATCAATCAATTGGGGAAGAAATCCACAGAGATGTGTGCTGTGGTCCCATGGCAGAACTGCTAACATGAGAGAGGAGAGGAGCTGGATGAACCACCTGGGGAAGTCTGTCCCCAGCAAGGAACGCCTCCACTGCCAGTGGCTGGGAGTTGGACTCCTAAACCAAGATATCAGAACTATATGGCACCCAAGCAGCACTACATGACAGACACCAGAAAGGATCCTGGTGAGCAGCACCACGCATTTGCCCTACAGGTTCCTGATGTGTTTGGTCTGACCATCTGCCTCAGTTACTTCTGGAGATCCAAGCAACCTGGTCTGTTGTTGTCCTGGAGTGCAAGTCCGCACCCAGGAGAAAAGGACATTGTTCCAGGAAAAGAGAAAAGACCAGAGGGCCAAACATGGACCAACGAGGAGTTGGAGTGACCAAAGAGGTGAAGGGGGATAGGGGGAATGGGGTGAGGGGATAGGAGTATAATATAGAGGGGAAGGCTATACCTAAGGGGAACAGCAACCATACAAATGTGACCAATATTGTATGAAAATTACAAAAGAAAAATTTTTAAAAAAGGAAGAGTAAGGAGGCCGGAAGACATGGTATTGAGCCACATTTTCCCTACATACTTTGGGACATCTTTTAAGAGACATGGGATGGGATAAACAACAGTGTGGGAGGTTTTGCCATGCAGTGTAAACAGTCACAAAACTGGGGACTATATACTCATCATCAGCCATGTAACCATTTCTTTGGGGGGGGGGCAATAGAAGGAGCTTGATTCTTCCTTAGCTTCAAACAACTAGTACACTATCACAAATTTTGTTAAGACATCATCAGAAAACAAGCTGTCATTTCTAAACGAGCTAAAGAGTGATAACATTCTCCAAAACTGGTGAATTACTAACCACTTCTTTTATATTTGCTGGCTTGGTAACTGCTTGGTTTTGATGGGTAAGGAAAATGACTATGCTCACTGAGAGATCTGCAAACGCTTCTGTTATCTTTGTCTGGTGCGGCATGCAATCTGGCTTTGTGCTTTCTGATCTCACGCTTCCAGTAAGTTTGATCACCATATTTTTATCAAGTTGACCTAGGCATAGCTTTAATCATTCACTATTTTAAGACCACCACTTTACTCATTACTGTATAGACATTCATGAGGACTAAGAAGTATGTAATATAAAAATGAGATGACTCTGTCAGTTGAAACCAAGCTGTAAAAAACCAAACCGCCAATCGGCTATTTTATCTTTGATGGCAAAACAGCCTTACAGCCAATTAGTTGTGTGATGAAATGTTTGCTGCAAAAATGCTTAGAGTTCAGAACTCACACAGCGAATCTCTCAGACCCGGCCAGAGAACACCCTTCCGAGTTTCAGGCTGACATGCAATTCTAATCACAGCATCAGGTTTCCTCAAAGACCAGGCTCCTTTTAGTCAAAGGGTAACCTCCCATTTAATGATGGCCTCCGCACTAACTCACTGACTCCACCCTTCCTCTCCACCCTTTTAAATGAATACACTTCATCGTGCTATCGTGATACATGTTCAGAAGGCACCTAGTGGCTCTTTCTCTACTTATGATAGGCTTATGTCCAGATAAACCCATCATAAGTAAAAAATATATATTTTAATGTTTAAAATAAAATAAATATTTAAACACTTATATTTAAATATGTTTAAAATACATATAGAATAAAATAATATTCAAAATAAAATTAAAATCAACATGTTGACTGGGAGCAGTGTCCTGTTGACACTGCACAGAAGCACCCAGGGGATGATTTCTATTACACGAGTCCTGCTTTCATACCATGACAGATGCTCATAAGTCTGATTTATATGTTCTTTCAGGAGTGAGATGGGTGTCAGCTAGCCCATCCATGAGTGACCTTAGTCCCGCACGCTGTACACAGTCAAACTATGCACAACCCATAGCTGCATTCACATCACAGACATGGTAGATTTGCACATTAATTGCAACAACTTTCCAATCCATGGAAATAGAGTGAATTGAAAAGGGTAGACCTCAGTCTACCTGCAGGTATTCACAGAAGCCTGAGTGCTCACATGGCTGCAGTCTGTTTACTCCTTCTTTAAGCACCCCAACCCCTCCTGTGGACACCCCCTGCCTCGGGTAGTCCAACCCGTATCAACTGACTGGTTGTGTCATGAACACTCCCGAAGTCCCCTGAGTATGCACTATTAACCCAATTTGCAGTTGAGCCCCATCTTTGTGCCGGTGGGTCCCCTCCCAGAACTTCACTCCACCACAGGGAGGGCAGGGCACTTGCTCCTCTGAAGGCCCTGCCCAGTTCAGACTCCATCAAGTGTGTCCCAGTTCCCCCACATTCCATCAAGTGCATCTGGCACCTCCCCAGGAAGAGAGAGGCTGGGCCGCCATTGGCAAGTTTCCATGACATCATGTGATAGGTTAGTATTTGCATTTTCCTTTTTGTAGTTTTCTATAGTTATCCCTGTCTCCAACTTTTGTATGAATCTGTATGAAGCCTGATGGTCGGTCCAGCACCTCTAGAGCCTTAACAGCTGAAGGGCTTGACCGTAGCTGGTAGTGGGAGACCTTTGCCCACCAGACACAGGTGCTCACACACACACACAAATCGTGAAGGTACTGCACGCGCCAGCATGTTGAATGTGGTTTCCCACAGTGAGAAGAGGAGGATCTGTGTTCTGTGTTCCGGTTCTGCCTGTAGCCTCCATTCAACTCAGAACTTGATATGAACTTTGAACCTGAACCTGACTTTTATCTCTAATCCTGAGCCATCCCATTGAGACTTGGTATCAAGAACACTTTCTTGATAGCCACCTCCATTACCTACAAAACCCAGAGTTCTCAAAGGAAGCAGTTTGTACATGGTATTTCCCTGTCTAAAGGGTAGACAGTGGTACCACCCAGTGGTAGAGGTGGAGAGATGATAAAGGGTGAGTGACCCAGTTGGTAAAGGTGAATGGCATTTCCCTGGCTAAAGGGTGAGTGACCCAGTTGGTAAAGATGTAGTGGCTTCATACAGATTCATACAGAAGATGGAGACAGGGATAACTTTCTGACACTGACTACTCCATCAGACACTGTCCACCCCAAATGCCACTCAAGAGCTGTGAGCCAGGCTGACTACTCCCAATCAGACTTCATCATGATTGGGAATTTTCTCTGCAAACCACTCACATGCCAGCAGCTATGTGCGTGCTGGACAAAGACACAGGGAATCAGAATCCTCTGTGTTACCCTTCTCATGTGCCCAGGAGTTACAGCAGCAAAAATAAGAATGACCACCAGGAGGCGCACGGAGTCCACCTTGGACACCAGTCAAAGACAGTCCCAGCCTTGCTCATCCTGCACTATCCCCTTCCCAGAAGCCCACATTTACAGGACTTTAGTGTGGAGTTGCACAAGCACGGGCAACTGAAGATAGCTTTTCAGGCTAACCGGAATGACTCCAGTGCTGGGACCTCTAGTGGTGGAGAAAGGCAGGGAGGATGTTGGAAGAATCTCCTATCCCTTACTGGGTTCATGGGTGACCAGGGCCCTTCCCAGCCAGTTAAGTTCTCTAAGCAGGCAGCCTTGGGGGAAGCCTCAGGTTGTAGGAACCAGTAGACTTAAAACAAAACAACAGTGCAGTGAAGTTAGATAAGATAATGGAGGAGGCCACTGACAGATTCTGGACATACACTGACCCATTCTAGAATACTCTAGCTATATTGAGATGAGCAACTTGAGGAGAGGGGACAGAGGAGCAGTAACAGGCCCCAGGTGGGTTCCTCTGATGCTCTAAGCTGCTTTGGGGATTGGTCAGCTGGTTCTTGGCACATTCTCCCTGTACCAGTGACAGATCCTGTCTGTGTTGGGTGGCTTCTCCCTTGTAGAACCACTCTTTGCTCTCCTTCTCCCACTGTTCTGTGCCTCTGACCTGCATGAATGACTTCTCCTGGATCCCCTGCCTGAGACTTCTCACTGGGTTCAACCAATAAAGAGTGTCAAGAAAAATGGGCCTCAGGGATGAGAGGAGGGGCGAGGAGATAGACTTTGGGGAAGAGCTTGTGTCCTACAGTAGAGGGGTTGACTCAGTGACTTCTGTAGCCTCAGTTTTATGGCTGAGCTGTCCTAGCCATGTTGGAGGAGACAGTCCCATTCATCTGGAAAACCTTCCACTATGTCACTCAGTTAGAGGCCTCAGGAACCCTGTACACCTTCACTGATCCATGCCAAGTGAGTCAATGAGCCTCCAGTGATAGTGATAGATATAGACACAGTCATGAGCCTCATAAAGCCCCACCTGCACAGAGCTCAGGGTTGGGGTTGGGGGAAGGTCTTATTTTGGAGGGAAAGAGGGCAGTAGGGACCCAGATGAGAGGACTAAGAGACCATTCACTGGCTGAATTGTCAGATGGGAAGATGGGGTATGTCTCCCTGTCTCCTCAAGCACAGGAAGGGTTGGGGGTCTGGGAGACAGGAGCATAATAGATTTAATAGCATATATTATATTTTTCTGTTTCATTCAACTTTATTTTTTAAATATAATCCAATTCTATTTTTTATGTTGTCATGCTTTTCGCCTCATTTACCTTTTCAATTATCTTCTAGATTATTTTATCTTTTTGCTTTCTTTTATTAATGATTTTTGCTTACATATTCACGAATGTAAGTATACATATGTGTATATATACATATATAAATCTAAAATCATTGTATTCCCCAGGGTTCTCCCTCCACCCCATCCCCCAAGAGCCCTTCTCTTGATTTTCTTGTGCTCCTTCCTTCCCCAATTTCTCCCTCCCCTCACCTCTTCCCTAGAAGCCTGCCCCAACTCCTCTGTCAACTTATTTTGGATTTTATTTGCCCTTTCATTTGTTATTCTTATATCCCATCTGTAGGTGAGATCATGTAGTTTCCACCTTTTTCTTTTTGACTTATTTCTACTAATATGATTCCCTCTAGGCACATCTGTGTCATCACAAATACCTCATATTTGTTGGTTATGATTGCAGATTAATACTCCATTGTGTAAATATACCACATCTTTTTCAATCATTCATCAGTTTGGGGGCATTTGGGTTGTTTCCATATCTTGGCAATTATAAACAGTGCTGTGATAAACATCTGAGTACAGGTGTCCTTTTGAATTAGTGCTTTTGTATCCTTTGGGTAGATTCCCAGTAGTGGTATCACTGGATCAAATGGTAGTTCCATTTTCAGTAGCTTGAGGGTTCTATAGTGGCTGGACCAGTTTGCATTCCCACCAGCAGTGTAAGAGTGTTCCTTTCTCTCCACATTCACATCAACACTCGTCTAGATTATTTTAATCATTAGTTTTGAAGCCCTTCATTTCAAAACAGCTGTGGGTCTATTTCTATTGTTTGTCTTTGCTCTGAATTTCAGTCATTTGATCCTGCTTCTTCAATGTGTCTTCTAAGTTCTATTTCTGAAACACATTTTGTGAACAATTAGGAAGGTTTTGGAAAATATTCTTTATGCAGAAAAAGAATAAAGTTGCTATCTGGCCAGCAGGTACTGTACAACTTGGTTTTATGCTTTATTTTGCCTAGTGTGGTTGTGGTTACCTTCCTTTCTTATTTATTTATTTGTTTGTTTGTTTATCTATCCTAGGATATAACTCTTGTCCTAGAATGTGGTTTTCTCGTGAATAGTGTGATTTTTCTGGAACTTAACTGAAAACGGGTGTTTGCCGAAGTTCCTCCACCTCAACAGAACATGAATCCCAACTTGTCTCCCCAGCACTTCAAAGCTTTTAAAATCTCTGCTTAGGTATTCAGTCTCCATGCAGCTGTTTAGAAATAATCAAATAAATTCAGGGGATTTTTATGCAATCATTTGTTCTCTAGTTTCACTCCTTTCTACACATCCCCCTTCAAGCTGCAGCTTCTTTGGCATCCCTGAACTCCAACCCCTGTATCTTCAGTTTAGTAAAACCGAAGTTTTCTGCTTAGTCCTTAATCCCCCTTGCAACAGTGAGATATGACGCTAGGGGGAAACCCAGAGGGAAGTGGAACTTAACTATGCATTATTCTCTCTTTTCAAGTATCATAATCCTTGAGTTCTCACCTGTATGGTTGTTCTCCAATATCTTCATGTAGCTGTTTTAAATATTTTGTCCAACTTTACAGCTCTTTTTGGCTAGGGAATTAATGTGACACAATCTATCATCATGACCAGAACAGGAGGTTGATTTTAGTCCAACACTGATGCCAAGTTAAAAAGAACAGGAGGGGGATGGGCCTCATAGGCCAGATGCTTTCAGCTATAGCTTAGTTTCTTAGATACTCGTGGCATCAGATCCATGTCCTTAATTAGGCCTCTGTATTTTCCTTTCCTCTCCTTTCTTAACTTTTATTGGCTTCCAACCATGGTTGAGTAATTGGTAATAAACTTACTTCTCCACTGTAAACAAACTAAATAAAACATTTATAGCAAGTGATTACAGGCATTGGACATCAAATAGTCTTCATCCTTTGGAGAAGGAAAACATACAAGGTAAATTCCACATTCACTAAAGTTCTTTGCCTGCGGCTCTATGGCAAAGGGAAGTAGAATCTAAACAGAGCCATGATTTCACTGAGTGAGAGACTGAGAACAAGGGCTGAGGATGCTGAAGTGGTTGAATTTGTGGGGCAGGGTAGCAAGGAGTTCTAGAAATCTGCATAGGGGTCCTGTTGAGATTTTGAGGTGGGTAAGAGCCCAGGAGATTGGTGGATAAAATTCTGGGTCTGTGAACCAAATGGGGACTCCAGACGTCACACAACTGAGACTTGTTCTGGCCAGACAATGTGAAGACCTTGCTTGAGCACTTGCCTAAAATCTTAGAAAGTCCACTCCTGCATACTAAGGCTACTCTGTACAGTATTACTACTTTACGCCTGGCCTAGCAAAACCTAAAGCAAGTCTCAGTAGGATGAAATGAATTCTAGTAAGGAAACAAACTGAACACTCTCTAAATGAGACAGCAGGATCCAGACTCTCACAGTGTATCATCCACAATTCTCAACATGCAATCCCATATGATCAGACAATAAGAAAAGAGGAAAATATAATTCATAACTAGGGGGATTAATGAATAGAAACAGGTTCAGAAGTAACCCAGATATTGCAATTAACAGATGTAGACATCTATTATAAATATGTTCATGAATTTTAAATGGAAAGAGGGGCATAATATGTGAACAGATGGGCCATTTCAGCAGAGAACTGGAAACTATAAGAAAGAACTAAGTGGAGATTCTAGAACAAAATATAATTTAACATTTTACTAGATAGGATTAAGAGCAAACTGGACACTGCAGAAGAAAAGCTCAGTGAATTAGAAATTAAATTAAGTCAACAATTGTCATAGATGCATAAAAATAAAAGGTACTGAAAAAAAGGGACTAAAACCACACTGAAGTAATGGTGATGCAAAGTCAAGCAATCTAATGTATAAAAATTAGAACCCCAAAAGAGAAAGAAGGAAGCAACTGGAATATATTAAAAAAAAAATAGGGACTGCAAATCTAAATATGATTTCAAAAAGTATTAACTCATCATCTCAAAAGGGGGTGTACTATACATTAGGGGACCAATAACTATACAAATATGATCAATGGTGTATGAAAAAGATAAAATAATTAAAATTTATTTAAATAATTAAAATTTATGGTTATAAAACCCCAAACAGGAAAAATACAAGGAAAATCACAGTGAAATATCTTAAAACAAATGAGAACATCTTAAAAGTAATGAAAGAACCCAGACACAACATTAACAGAATGTGATAAGAATTGACATTTACCTCCTGTCAGAAGTAAAGCAAGCCAGAAAACATGGGATGATGACATTAAATATTAAATGTGCTCTGAGAAAAAAATATCCAACTAGGACACAATATCCAGAGAGACTGTCTCTTAAAAAAGAAGATTATTTTTGGATTGAAAGAAAAAACTAAGAATATTCATCACCGGTAGACTGGCCCCATTGGAATTGTTAAGGGAAGCTCTTAAGGTTAAAGCAAAAACATCCCAAGGGAAATTCAGCTTTAAGCAAAGAAACAAAAACTATCTTTAAATAAAATAAATAATGTTTTCTTATTATGTAAATGATGGCAAACCCACAAAAATCTTATCCTTAAAAGATTAAAAAGAAAAGGGCTGCAATTCAAGAAAGAGTTCAGTACATTTTACCTTGGACAAGGATATTATAAAAGAAATCATCATAAGAAAATATATATGAGCACACCTAAAAATCCTTAAGGCAGAAAAATAATGGAGAAACCCACAAAGTTCCTAAGGAATTCAATTTTCTATAGATAAATGATGTAAAAAATGCATGCTAGGTCAGTGAACAAATTAAGAATTAGGACTTCCAGGTCTGAATTATAGCACAAAAACTTCAGATATGTGCAAGAGTTTTCTAAACTAAATGAGATTTCTTTTCAATAACTGAACCATTTTGTGACTTTTTAAAATTAAATAAGAAAACATCAAGCTATATGATAATCTAATCATGTGCTGAGAACTCAAAAGGAGAGACACCTCTCATACATGCTGCAAACACAAGAAGTCTGAACCCATTCTCAGCTCCACGTATGTGTATGTGTGTGTGTATGTGTGTGTGTGTGAGAGAGAGAGAGAGAGAGAGAGAGAGGGAGAGAGAGAGAAGACAGAGACAGACACAAACAGGCAGACAGACAGATAGACTTCGGACAAATATATTCTTGAGTCTCAGAGAGTGCCTCTATATAATGGGGATATGACATGCCCTGTTTCATCATTGATATGATGCAGGTAAGATGACATTATCCAAGTAAAAGGTGTGGGACAAAAACTTGAAGAGGTTTGCCTCCTCCCTCTCTTTTTAAAATAAAAGGAACATATTTGTCATGTTAAATATAATGTTTTGTTTCTTAAACTATTTAAAAGACAGCTGTTTAAACAAAGTAATAACTACAACATATGTGCAAGCAAAATGCCTAAGGACCTAGCACAGAGGAAGGCAGGGTAAATGGAAGCACATTATTTGAAGGTACTTACAGTACATGAGTCTGGTTTTTTGTTTGTTTCTTTTTTTAAGACTGGGTCTCGCTATTTTTACCTGTGGAACTGCAGGTTCACGTTGCCCATGGTACCACGGACTTGAGCAATCGCCAGCCTCAGCTTCCCAGGTAGCTAGGATTACAGGCGCACGCCACCACATCCAGCTATTTTTTGGGACTAGGTCTCTCTGTGTTGCCCTGGGTAGGACTTGAACTGTAATCCCCAGACCCCAGCACAACTCCATAAGCTGCCGCTTACAGGCACGCGCCACTGTGTGGGGCTTCATGAATCTGTTTTTATCCTTTTCTTCTTGTTTTTCTTTTCCTTTACATTAGCTTTATTTTCCTAGTTACAAACAGAGTCATGCAACATTTAATGACATTTTGGTCAACACTGGAGGGTGTAGACAAAGATGGTCCCAGCAGTCCTCTTGCTTAGAGCTGTAGCCACAATGACACCTTGACCAAAGCAATTGTCACAAAATAGGGCTATCAGCCAACAGTGGCCCCAGGCACCCTGAGTTCACCCTGTCTCTTGACAGCATCATATCCCCTTACGCTCAGTTTAATCTCATGTTATATTGCACATCATGGTCCTAGGTGTACTAATCCACTTCTAGTGCTGCCATTTGGAGTGATTGACCTGTAAACAAAGTTAAAAGTGATTAAGGACTAGGAAAGTAGAAAATCGTTGCTGGTGATTGCTTCCAAATTAGGCACGCCCCATTCCACCATAGCTACAATGGGGAACAAGAGTAAAGTGATTGCAGCTGTTAAAGGATCAGCTTCACTGAAAGCAATGAGACCAATACAAATTATCAGATACAGAGAAGCATCTAATCACTTGGATTAACCAGACAGGAGGTATAGTCCTCATAACACCTTGGCGATCATGACCAAAGCAAGCTTTGTTAACAATGTTGGAATAAAGACTGGGCCCACTGTGATGCTGCATTTACTGCTTGCTCTGCAAGATTTAAACAGTTGAAGAATCATTATTCATGACACAGTGTGAAAGTGAGTAGTGTGTCTGTGGTTGATGTAACGGCAGCTAAACAATTTTGGAGAACTCTAGAAAAGCTGATTATAGAGGAAAATTACTTGCCACAACAAATCTTCAACATGGGGAGACCTCCCTATTCTGGAAGGGATATCTGGAAAAACTTTCATGTATAAGGAAGCCTAGTCAATGCCAAGTTTCAAGGCTTTTAAGTACAGAATAACAGTTTTGCTTGGGGGTAATGTTGCAGGCTACTAATTAAAACCCTTTGTGGTCTGGTACAATAAGAACCCCAAGGTCCTCAGGCATATCAATAAGACACGTTGTTAGTGTACTGTAGGAGCAGCAAGAATAATGGATGTTATTCAATATTGAACAACAATGTAAAAAAAAAGTTAATAAAAAAGATAGAGCTAGGCTTTTGCCAATCTGATAAATAGGGGGGAAAAAAGAATAGTGGACAACCCAGCTTGTCTTCCAAGTGTCCTCTTGAATAACTATACTAGTGAAACAGAGAAGTATATATTTAGAGGATAACAAAGAGAATAGGAGTAAATCATCTATTAATACAGTTCTCAGCATGCATCCCCATCATTAAGCAAAACAAGATGTACCATACAAATTTATTTCTATGAAATTCAAACACTATAGGACTATGTAACCCAGAAAATGTGAATGTCCCAAAATACTATCACCAGAAATAACTATCTAACATATACTTAGCTGATGAATTTATCAAATAACTTTTAGGATGATCTCATGTTTCCCCTTTCCTTTAATCTATGTATCAATCAATTTTGTAATGTTTAATCAGTCCTAGTGAAAGCTGGCGATCAGGGAACGAGGACACCAGGGCTGGCAAGAAGCAGGTTCATTAGTACTGATACTGACACAGTGGATTCATATCCAAAGGCTGAGTACCCTCACTCAGAAGTTAAGGTGTTCCGAGAGGGCTATCTTTGGTGGTAGTACATGATTTGTGAAAATAGAATGAGGAAGAATCAAGGAGAAACTGGGCTACATATCAGTAAACTGAGTCAGTCAGTCATAGGTTGTTTATCTAGACCTCTAGGTTGTATTTCCTAGGTCACTGTGCTTCAGCATATTTTAGCTTATCATGCTTTCACCTGATCATCATATTCGCTAGAAAAACCCCCAAGTTGCAGCGATTTTGACATTCTGTGGAAGCCAATTTGTTATCTCCGCGTCTTCTATGAGCCCACTATTTTCTTTGCAGAGGCTGTCTTTGTCTTAGGAGAGTGAATAGGTCTTCATGTGAATCATGGAAGCGCTCCACTTCCCTCTGGTTCTGGAAGGCCACTGTTCTCTGATGGAGATTGTGTTCCTTCTCTCTACCAATAATGCCTCATGCTTGAATGCCCGATGTCACAGTGCTTTGCAGTCAGCTGGTCTTAATCCTAAGCACAGAGCTACTTCTCAGGCCTGCTGGTCACGGAGTTCTAACACTCAGCGAGTCTCTAGTCCAGACCCACCAGGTTCCCTTCCTGTGTCCTGAGTTGAGACCGCTCTTGTCCAACTTAGCACCTGGAAGTTCTCATACATCCTGTAGGAGTAGTTTTGGCTTTGGTTCCCACTGTTCCTTGGGCACGTCTACCTTCTCACTACGATCGCCATCTCACAGGCAGAAAACAATCTAATCAGGTGTCCTCTTGGTCAAGTCACATGTACGCTCTTGCCATTACAAGTGGGTCTGACAGTATGAAGAACTGGCCCTGTCACAGAGGGCTTGCCTCCTATGCCCTAGTGCTTAACCTGTGTCTATACAGCTAAGAACTGTGGACCTATGCCCGAGACGGGAAGTACGAAATGATTTTGTAGATTCTTGGGAGCCAAGAAAATAGCGACCTAGGTCATGTGTCTGACTCATGGGCCCGCTCCAGCCCATTCTCCCTGTTAGCCTGGAGCAGCTTGGCCCATGGGGCCAGGATCTGTCTCTTCCTGCTCTAATGCCCGTGGCCCCCTGCACCTGGATTCCCAGACCCCTGGGCCAGCTGGCAGCTGCTGCACTCTGGTGGTACAGCTCTGCCCCACTTCCAGCAACACGGGCGGCCAGGCTCACACCAGGTGGCCACAGCTGGAGTGTCCCAGGGCCAGGCCCGGAGGTGAGGTCAGCCTAAACAGTGCCCGCCAGCCTGTGATTCAGCCATAGAGAGGCACCATAGCCATCACTGGGCAGTGCTGGGCAGCTCAGGACAGGGTTCATCACCAACACCAAAGTCATGGGCGTTTTGGGAGGACATTTGGCCATAAAGTAAGAAGGAGCAGAGTTGGGAGGAGAGCCTGGAAGCTAGCTGGACACCTGAGGAAGGCTTCATAACCTCTGCCAATCTCACGTGGTCCCTATGGGCCCCAGGAGCAAAAGGCAGAAGCCTAATCTGTATCAGCAAGAAAGTCCTAGGGAGGGGTCAGGACAGCGGGGGTGGGGGTGGGGGGGTCCTACCCTGAGGATAAGTACCAGGGAGGCTGGGATTGAAATCTTTGAGGATATCTCCAAATAAGGCTAAAAATTTTGTATGTGTACTACAAACATTTCATGACTCAGCCCAAAACTGTGCCTGACACATAGAAAACTCAGTTGTTAAATAAATTAACAAAGCATAATATGTAGAACACAATATGTAATATGCAATTCTACCTATTTCATTTTTATTTCACTGGAAGCCCAGAGCTCAGGGACTGGCTGGGGCCTCCACAGCCCTCTGCATGCCCTGGAGATCAGCTGGAGTGTTCAAGCAAAAGAGGAGGGTCTTTAGCCAGGAGATGGAGTGTCCTGGTCAGGCCACTGCTGAGTGTGTGTCTGTGGGTGTGTGCTCCAAGCCAGGGCTGAGCATGCCAGGCGTCCAGCGCAGCAGAAAGTCCTGAGCTGGCAGAGCGGCAAGTGGCCGTGTGTGTCTGAGCAGCCCAGGGGCTGGATTCCTGTACTGTACCCTGACTGCTTTCCCCTGCATCGTCCTTATGCTTTTGGCAGAACCCTGGTTGCCCCTGAACCACATCTCTTCCCTGGGCTGAGAAGGGTCCTGAACTGCTCTTTACATCCCAGCAAGATGATGGCAGTTGGTCCCCAATCCCTCTGCTGCTCTGTCTGGAGGAAGTGGTTCAGGAAAGGAGACACCTTCTCCACACAGGGGCCTGCATGAAGGGTGATAAAAGCCTCCGATTATTAGGGGAACCTAAAAACCTCTGGGTTGGGCTTCAGTTTGGGGGCTAAAGGTAGAACAGAGCATTTGAAGCTAGGAGAGGCTGGGAAATCTAGGGCAGGCTGCCTGCACCCTTTGGCCAAAAAGAGGGGGTGGGTGGTAGGGAGTAGGGGAGGGTGAGAATGCAGAGATCCTAGAGGCAGGGGCGAGACCATGGTGCCTTTGTAAACTGCCTTCCTGAGGCCCCAGTTGCATAACACCCGGGCCTCACTGCCACACTGGCAGCCTGTTCTGTCACTTCCCTGCCTGGGCTGGGCCGGGTTGAGCTGACTCTGGTTCTCCCACCTGCCTGCTGCCTCCCCCCTTTGGTGAGATGCCAGTCCTCCCAGTACCCTCCACTCCCAGGCCTCAGGGCCAAGGCCTTCCTGCCACAGCTGGGTAAACCTGCCCCCGCCCTCTGCCTGGCAGCCCCTTTGTTGGGTCCCAGAGCGAATAGGTTCTCTCTGTGAAAACACAGATGAAGCAGGTCTGCCAGGGTTGTGGCTGGGGAAGGCAAGCGTGGCTGAGGCACGTTGAAACACTCCGCAGGGTCTGGACCCCAGACATACTGCACAGAAACGACGTGAACTTGGAGTGGTCACTCACCCTCCCCAAGGCTCCTTCCTGAAAAGAATCAGTTCTGCTTTTGTGCTGGCCCTGGAGTCTGGCTCAGGGCCAGTAACTAGGCTCCAATTGTCCCAGTCTGCTTTGTCCCTGTTCTAAAGCCTCAGAGACTGGTTCCTTCTAGAGCTTCTAGAAACTAGGGCCCCAGAAGAGGCGTGGCAACTTTGGGGAGTCCCCGCCATACCTCCAAGTCTAGTTGATCCAGTGCTTTAGCCTAGACACACAGCAGGCACTCAATAAGTGTTTGTCAAGGGATTAAATGGCATAGAACCAGAAAATGAAAAAGTCCCTTTGCTTCAGCACACCCTTGTCTCACCTTGGCACTGAGCACAGCCAGGAGCCGCTCCATCACCTCCTTGACTGAATCCCATCATCAGAGGACATCAGCCTAGATCTTCTGTTTTCGTTTGTGTTTGACCATGGTGGCTGAGAGTACTGTATAAGTCTCCGGTACAGACTCACACTTTTACAAGTATGTGTTACCACACCATGACCACCACCAAAGACCTTCCTGCCTAGTGCCTATATCCCTGACTGTGTCCACCACATTCAGAGACCATCCAACCTGCAAGGGCCCATCCTGGCTCCCCACCATTGTAGGGCCAGCTCTTAGGCCTGTGGGAGATCACACAGCCCATCCCTAAACAGCTCTGGTGCAAAGGTTGATTTCTCAGTCGACAGATTACAGGCTGCCAGCCTTGGCCATCA